>JASPKZ010005095.1:0-49589 GCA_030220185.1 Diploptera punctata
AATCGCCTAGTTGTCGTTAACCAACTTTATTGAGGAGATATACGCATAACCGTGACAGTCCGTGGCTTAACTTTATTGAGTGAGTATATCGCAACCGTGACATATTAGCTTACTTTATTGAGTGATATATCGCATAAACCGTGATATCCTAGCTTATACTTACTTTATTGAGTGATATATCGCAATATAACCGTGGACATCTTAGCTTTACTTTTACTGAGTGATATATCGCATAAACCGTGAAATCCAAGCTTACGTTATTGAGTGATATTATCGCATAAAAGTGACATCCTAGCTTACTTTATTGAGTGATATATCGGCATAAAACCGTGACATCTTAAGCTTACTTTATGAGTGATATATCGCATAAAACAGTGACAATCCATAGCTTACTTTATTGGAGGGAATATATCGCATAACCGTGACATCCTAGCTTACTTTATTGAGTGATTATATCGCATAACCGTGACAATCTGATGCTTACTTTTTATTGAGTGATATATCGCTAAACGTGACATTCCCAGCTTACTTTATTGAGTGATATATATATCGCTACCGTGACAATCTTAGCTTACTTTGATGGAGTGATATTATCGCATAACCGTGAACATCCTGGCTTACTTTAATTGAGTGATATATAGCATAAACGTGACAATCTCTAGCTTACGTTAATGAGATGATATATCTCATAACCGTGACACATCCTAGCTTACTTTATTGAGTGCTATATCGCAGCATAACCGTGGGACATTCCTAGCTTAGCTTTATGAGTTGAGTGATATATCGGCATAAAACCGTGGACAATTCTAAGCTTACTTGATTGAGTGATATTATCGCATAACAGTGACATCTTTGATGACTTTATTGAGTGATATATCGGTCATAAACGTGAAATCCCAGCTTACTTTTATTGAGTGATATATCGCATAACCGCCGTGACATCCCTAGCTTACTTTATTGCGTGATATATCGCATAAAAACCGTGACATATTAGCTTACTTGATTTGAGTGATATATCCGCATAACCGTGATTCCTGGGCTTACTTTATTGAGGATATATCGCATACAACATCCGTGACATCCTGGCTTTAACTTTATATTGAGTGATATATCGCATAACTCGTGACATCTTAGCTTACTTTATTGAGTGATATATCGCATAAATAACCGTGACATTCTGGCTTAACTTAATTGAGTGATATATCGCTTAAACCGTGACATCCTAGCTTTACTTTATTGAGTGAATATTCGCATAACCGTTGGACATGCCTGACTTACTTTATTGAGTGCATATCGCATAACCGTTACATCCTAGCTTACTTTATTGATTGATTATATCGCATAAAAACCGTGACATCTTAGCTTAGCTACGGTGTAATTGAGTGATATATCGCCATAATCGTGACCATCCTAGCTTACTTTATTGAGTGATATATCGCATAACCGTGACATCAGCCTAAGCTTACTTTATTGAGTGATACATCGCATAACCGTACATCTTAGCTTATTTTATTGAGTGATATTATCAGCATAACAGTGACCATCCTAGCTTACTTTATTGAAGTGATATATCGACATAAACCGTGACAATCCTAGCTTACTTTATTGAAGTGATATATCGCATAAACCGTGACATCTTAAGCTGACTTTATTGAGTGATATATCGCATAACCGTGACATCCGAGCGTACTTTAGTTGAGTGATATATCGCATAAACCGTGACATCCTAGCTTTACTTTCTTGAGTGTGATATCTTCGCATAACCGTGACATCTTAGCTTACTTTATGAGTGATATATCGCATAAAACCGTGACATCTTAGCTTATTTATTGAGTGATATATAACATACCGTGAACATCGTTAGCTTACTTTATGAGGGATATATCGCATAATAACCGTGACATCTTAAGATTACTTTATATTGAGTGATATATCGCATATCCGTGAAATTCCGAGCTTACTTTTATTGATTGGATATATCGCATAATAATACCGTGACATCTTAGCTTTACTTTATTGAGTCGATATATCGCATAGACGAGGCCGTGACAATCCTAGCTTACTTTATTGAGTGATAGATCGCTATAACCGTGACAAGTCCTAGCTTACGTTATTGAAGTGGTTATATCGCATAACAGTGACCATCGTAGCTTTACTTTTTATTGGAGTGATAGATCGATACCGTTGACATCCGGGCTTACTGTATTTGAGTGAATATATCGCATACCCGTGAAATCCTAGCTACTACTTTATGAGTGATATATCGCATAACCTGTGACAGCTAGTAGCTTACTTTATTTGAGTGATTATTATCGCCTAAAACCGTGGAAATCCTGGGCTTAACTTTATTGGAGTGATATATCGAATAACTGTGGACAAGTCCTAGCTTACGTTATTGAGTGATATATCGCATAACCGTGACATCTTAGCTTACTTTATTGAGAGATATACGCATAACGTGACAGTCCTAAGCTTACTTTATTGAGTGAGTATATCGCATAAACCGTGACATCTCTAGCTTAACTTTTATTGAGTGAATATTATCGCATACCCGTGACATTCTTAGATTACTTGTTATTGAGTGATATATCGGGGCATAAACGTGACATCCTGGTTTACTTTATTGAGTGATATATAGAATAAAGCCGTGACATCCTTAGCTTACTTTTAATTGAGTGAATATCGCATAAACCGTGACCATCCTGGCTTAATTTATGAGTGATTATATCGCCATAATAACAGTGACATCCTAGGCTTACTTTATGAGTGATATCGCAATCAGCATAACCGTGAAATCTAGCTTACTTTATTGAGTGATATATGGCGCATAAACCGTGACATCCTGGCTTACTTTAATTGAGTGGATATATCGCATAACCGTGACATCCTGGCTTACTTTATTGGAGTGATATATCGCATTAAAAACCGTGACAGCTTTAGCTTTACTTTATTGAGGTGAATATCGCATAACCGTGACATCCTAGCCTTACTGTATGAGTGGGATATAGAGCATAACCGTGAACATCTTAGCTTACCTTATTGAGTGATATATCGCATAACCGTGAAATCCAGCTTTCTTTAATTGAGTGATAGATCGCATAAACCGTGACATCACCTGAATCCAGCTTACTTTCTTGACGTGAGAATTCGCATAAAAAACAAACCGTGAACATCTTAGCTTACTTATTGAGTGATATATCGCATAACCTTGAACATCGTAGTTAAGCTTACTTTATTTATTGATGATATATCGCATAACCGTGGACATTCCTGGCTTACTTTATTTTGAGTGATTAATGCATAACCGTTGACCTCCGAGCTTACTTTATTGAGTGATATATCGCATAACCGTGAAATCGTAGCTTACTTTTTTTTTTTGAAGTGATATATCGCATTAACGTGACATCTTAGCTTTTACTTTTGAGTGATATATCGCATAAACCGTGACATCCTAGCTTACTTTATTGAGTTGATTATCGCATTAATAACCGTGACCTCCCTAGCTTTAGCTTTTTGAGTGATATGTAGCATAAAACTAAAAAACCGTGGACATCTTTAGCTTACTTTATTGAGTGATATATCGCATAAAACCGTTGACATCCTAGCTTACGTTTATTGAGAGGATATATCGCAAAACAGTGACCATCCTAGCTTACTTTTATATGAGGAGATAATCGCAATAACCGTGTAACATCCGAGCTTACTTTATGAGTGATATATCGGCATAACCGTGACATCCTTAGCGTACTTTATTGAGTGATATATCGCATAACCGTGTACCTCCTAAGCTTACTTTGATTGAGTGATTATATCCATAAACCGTGACACTCCTATCATCGCTTACTTTATTGAGTGATATAGTAGCATAACCGTGACACAATCTTAGCTAACTTTAATTGAGTGGATATAATCGCATAATCCGTGACTGTTCCTGGCTTACTTTATTGAAGTGATATATAGCATAAACCGTGACATTCTTAGCTTACTTTCTAGAAGTGATTATATCGCAGAACCGTGACAATCCCATGGCTTACTTTAATTGCGTGGTATATCCGACATAACCGTGACATACTAGCTTACTTTATTGCGTGATATATCGAATAAACCGTGACAATCCTGGCTTAACTTTAATTGAGTGAGATATCGGCTGACCGTGACATCCTAGCTTACTTTATTGAGTGATATATCGCATAACCGTGACATCTTGGCTTACTTTATTGAGTGTATATCGCATAACCGTGACATCCTGGGCTTACTTTATTGAGTGATTATCGCATACCGTGACATCCTGGCTTACTTTATGAGTGATATTATCGCATAACCGTGACAGCTTAGCTACTTTATTAGGATTATCGCATACCGTGACATCCTAGTTTACTTTAATTGGAGTGTATATCGCATAACCGTGACATCTTAACTTACTTTTTGAGTGATATACGCTAACCGTGACTCTTACTTACTTATTGAGTGATATATCGCATAAAAACCGTGACATCCTAGTTTACTTATTGAGTGATATTCGCATAACCGTGACATCTTAGCTACTTTATTGAGTGATATAGCGCTAACCGTACTCTTAGCTACTTTATTGATGATATATCGCATAACCGTGCATCCTACTTACTTTATTGAGTATATATCGCAAAACCGGACATCTTAGCTTACTTTATGATGATATATCGCATAACCGTGACATCCTGGCTTACTTTATTGAGTGATATATCGCATAACCGTGACATCCTAGCTTCTTTATTGAGTGATATCGCATACCCGTGACATCCCGACTTACTTATTGAGTGATGTATCCACAAAACCGTGACATCCTGCTTACTTATTGAGTGATATATCGCTAACCGTGACATCTTAGCTAACTTTATTGAGTGATAATCGCATAACCGTGACATTCCTACGTACTTTATTGAGTGATATATCGCATAACCGTGACATCTAGCTTACTTTATTGATGATACATCGCATAACCGTGCATCTTAGCTTGTTTTTTAGCGTAATATCGCATAACCTGACATCCTAGCTTACTTTATTGAGTGATATCCATAAACGTGACATCCTAGCGTATTTAGTGATGATATATCGCATACCGTGACACTTAGCTTACTTTATTGAGTGTACGCATAACCGTGACATCCGAGCTTATTTATTGAGTGATATATCGCATAACCGTGACATCCTAGCTACTTTATTGATGATAATCGCATAACCGTGACACTTAGCTTACTTTATTGAGTGATTATCGCAAAACCGTGACATCTTAGCTACTTTACTGAGTGATATATCACATACCGTGACATCGTGAGCTTACTTTTTGAGTGATATCGCATATCCTGACATTCTTCTTACTTTATTGGTGATATCGCATATCCGTGACATCCTAACCTTATTTATTAGTGATAATATCGCTAACCGTGACTCTTGCTTACTTACTATTGAGTGATATATCGCATAAAACCGTGACATCCTAGCTTACTTTATTGAGTGATATATCGCACATAACCGTGACATCCTAGCATTACTTTATTGAGTGGTATATCGCATAACCGTGACATCTTAGCTTACTTTATTGAGTGATATATCGCATAACCGTGACATCCTGGCTTACTTTATTGAGTGATATATCGCATAACCGTGACATCCTAGCTTACTTTATTGAGTGATATATCGCATAACCGTGACATCTTAGCTTACTTTATTGAGTGATATATCGCATAACCGTGACATCCTGGCTTACTTTATTGAGTGATATATCGCATAACAGTGACATCTTAGCTTTACTTTATTGAGTGATATATCGCATAACCGTGACATGTTACCTTACTTTATTGAGTGATATATCGCATAACCGTGACATCCTAGCTTACTTTATTGAGTGATATATCGCATACCGTGACATCCTAGCTTACTTTATTGAGTGATATATCGCATAACCGTGACATCTTAGCTTACTTTATTGAGTGATATATCGCATAACCGTGACATCCTGGCTTACTTTATTGAGTGATATATCGCATAACCGTGACATCCTAGCTTACTTGATAGAGTGATATATCGCATAACCGTGACATCCTGGCTTACTTTATTGAGTGATATATCGCATAACCGTGACATCCTAGCTTACTTTATTGAGTGATATATCGCATAACCGTGACATCTTAGCTTACTTTATTGAGTGATATATCGCATAACCGTGACATCCTGGCTTACTTTATTGAGTGATATATCGCATAACCGTGACATCCTGGCTTACTTTATTGAGTGATATATCGCATAACCGTGACAGCTTAGCTTACTTTATTGAGTGATATATCGCATAACCGTGACATCCTAGCTTACTTTATTGAGTGATATATCGCATAACCGTGACATCTTAGCTTACTTTATTGAGTGATATATCGCATAACCGTGACATCTTAGCTTACTTTATTGAGTGATATATCGCATAACCGTGACATCCTAGCTTACTTTATTGAGTGATATATCGCATAACCGTGACATCTTAGCTTACTTTATTGAGTGATATATCGCATAACCGTGACATCTTAGCTTACTTTATTGAGGATATATCGCATAACCGTGACATCCTGGCTTACTTTATTGAGTGATATATCGCATAAACCGTGACATCCTAGCTTACTTTATTGAGTGATATATCGCATAACCGTGACATCTTAGCTTACTTTATTGAGTGATATATCGCATAACCGTGACATCCTGGCTTACTTTATTGAGTGATTAATCGCATAACCGTGACATCCTAGCTTACTTTATTGAGTGATATATCGCATAACCGTGAAATCTTAGCTTACTTTTTGAGTGATATATCGCATAACCGTGACATCTTAGCTTACTTTATTGAGTGATATATCGCATAACCGTGACATCCTAGCTTACTTTATTGAGTGATATATCGCATAACCGTGACATCCTAGCTTACTTTATTGAGTGATATATCGCATAACCGTGACATCTTAGCTTACTTTATTGAGTGATATATCGCATAATCGTGACATAATAGCTTACTTTATTGAGTGATATATCGCATAACCGTGACATCCTAGCTTACTTTATTGAGTGATATATCGCATAACCGTGACATCCTAGCTTACTTTATTGAGTGATATATCGCATAACCGTGACATCTTAGCTTACTTTATTGAGTGATATATCGCATAACCGTGACATCCTAGCTTACTTTATTGAGTGATATATCGCATAACCGTGACATCCTAGCTTACTTTATTGAGTGATATATCGCATAACCGTGACATCTTAGCTTACTTTATTGAGTGATATATCGCATAACCGTGACTTCCTGGCTTACTTTATTGAGTGATATATCGCATAACCGTGACATCTTAGCTTACTTTATTGAGTGATATATCGCATAACCGTGACATCCTGGCTTACTTTATTGAGTGATATATCGCATAACCGTGACATCCTAGCTTACTTTATTGAGTGATATATCGCATAACCGTGACATCCTGGCTTACTTTATTGAGTGATATATCGCATAACCGTGACATCCTAGCTTACTTTATTGAGTGATATATCGCATAACCGTGACATCTTGGCTTACTTTATTGAGTGATATATCGCATAACCGTGACATCCTGGCTTACTTTATTGAGTGATATATCGCATAACCGTGACATCCTGGCTTACTTTATTGAGTGATATATCGCATAACCGTGACAGCTTAGCTTACTTTATTGAGTGATATATCGCATAACCGTGACATCCTAGCTTACTTTATTGAGTGATATATCGCATAACCGTGACATCTTAGCTTACTTTATTGAGTGATATATCGCATAACCGTGACATCTTAGCTTACTTTATTGAGTGATATATCGCATAACCGTGACATCCTAGCTTACTTTATTGAGTGATATATCGCATAACCGTGACATCTTAGCTTACTTTATTGAGTGATATATCGCATAACCGTGACATCCTGGCTTACTTTATTGAGTGATATATCGCATAACCGTGACATCCTAGCTTACTTTATTGAGTGATATATCGCATAACCGTGACATCTTAGCTTACTTTATTGAGTGATATATCGCATAACCGTGACATCCTGGCTTACTTTATTGAGTGATATATCGCATAACCGTGACATCCTAGCTTACTTTATTGAGTGATATATCGCATAACCGTGACATCTTAGCTTACTTTATTGAGTGATATATCGCATAACCGTGACATCCTAGCTTACTTTATTGAGTGGTATATCGCATAACCGTGACATCTTAGCTTACTTTATTGAGTGATATATCGCATAACCGTGACATCCTAGCTTACTTTATTGAGTGATATATCGCATAACCGTGACATCCTAGCTTACTTTATTGAGTGATATATCGCATAACCGTGACATCCTAGCTTACTTTATTGAGTGATATATCGCATAACCGTGACATCTTAGCTTACTTTATTGAGTGATATATCGCATAACCGTGACATCCTAGCTTACTTTATTGAGTGATATATCGCATAACCGTGACATCTTAGCTTACTTTATTGAGTGATATATCGCATAACCGTGACATCCTGGCTTACTTTATTGAGTGATATATCGCTTAACCGTGACATCTTGGCTTACTTTATTGAGTGATATATCGCATAACCGTGACATCCTAGCTTACTTTATTGAGTGATATATCGCATATCCGTGACATCCTAGCTTACTTTATTGAGTGATATATCGCATAACCGTGACATCTTAGCTTACTTTATTGAGTGATATATCGCATAACCGTGACATCCTGGCTTACTTTATTGAGTGATATATCGCATAACCGTGACATCCTAGCTTACTTTATTGAGTGATATATCGCACAACCGTGACATCTTGGCTTACTTTATTGAGTGATATATCGCATAACCGTGACATCCTAGCTTACTTTATTGAGTGATATATCGCATAACCGTGACATCTTAGCTTACTTTATTGAGTGATATATCGCATAACCGTGACATCCTGGCTTACTTTATTGAGTGATATATCGCATAACCGTGACATCTTAGCTTACTTTATTGAGTGATATATCGCATAACCGTGACATCCTAGCTTACTTTATAGAGTGATTTATCGCATAACCGTTATATCTTAGCATACTTTATTGAGTGATATATCGCATAACCGTGACATCCTAGCTTACTTTATTGAGTGATATATCGCATAACCGTGACATCCTAGCTTACTTTATTGAGTGATATATCGCATAACCGTGACATCCTGGCTTACTTTATTGAGTGATATATCCCATAACCGTGACATCCTAGCTTACTTTATTGAGTGATATATCGCATAAACGTGACATCTTGGCTTACTTTATTGAGTGATATATCGCATAACCGTGACATCCTAGCTTACTTTATTGAGTGATATATCGCATAACCGTGACATCTTAGCTTACTTTATTGAGTGATATATCGCATAACCGTGACATCCTGGCTTACTTTATTGAGTGATATATCGCATAACCGTGACATCTTAGCTTACTTTATTGAGTGATATATCGCATAACCGTGACATCCTAGCTTACTTTATTGAGTGATATATCGCATAACCGTTACATCTTAGCATACTTTATTGAGTGATATATCGCATAACCGTGACATCCTAGCTTACTTTATTGAGTGATATATCGCATAACCGTGACATCCTAGCTTACTTTATTTAGTGATATATCGCATAACCGTGACATCCTTGCTTACTTTATTGAGTGATATATCGCATAACCGTGACATCCTGGCTTACTTTATTGAGTGATATATCGCATAACCGTGACATCTTAGCTTACTTTATTGAGTGATATATCGCATAACCGTGACATCCTAGCTTACTTTATTGAGTGATATATCGCATAACCGTGACATCCTAGCTTACTTTATTGAGTGATATATCGCATAACCGTGACATCCTAGCTTACTTTATTGAGTGATATATCGCATAACCGTGACATCTTAGCTTACTTTATTGAGTGATATATCGCATAACCGTGACATCCTAGCTTACTTTATTGAGTGATATATCGCATAACCGTGACATCTTAGCTTACTTTATTGAGTGATATATCGCATAACCGTGATATCCTGGCTTACTTTATTGAGTGATATATCGCATAACCGTGACATCCTAGCTTACTTTATTGAGTGATATATCGCATAACCGTGACATCCTAGCTTACTTTATTGAGTGATATATCGCATTGTTATTTTTGAATCAAAGTAATAAGGAGTAGTGCAACGGCTCTATTATTATGTAGGTAAGAAGGTAATTATTTATTTATTATGAACTTTACAAGTAATTTATTAACAAGCTAACGAATTTCGCGATTAAGAGAAAAATATTAACAATTTTTGTCAGTTCGTGTCAGAGCAACCTTAGGCAAATATAAAAAAAACTGATCATGGAGGAGAAATAAAATATAACCTACTCGGAGATCAGCGCCCCTAGCGTTAAAGAAACTCGATTAGTATTCTATGTTTTGGATTTGCTGGATTAGTACTTTTAATGAATTAACCTATTTTTAACAAGAAGAGAAGCATTTTTTTCCGAACCTTTGGCAAAATAATTACGGAAGAAAATAGTGAAGTGCTTTGTGTGGTGTGTAGCATTGTATGGTGTACTGATCTGGACATAACGACAGAAATAGAAAGAGCGGACTGGAAATGTTTGAGATATGGATATGGAGAATGGCAGTACGAATAAATGGAGATACAAAAAAAAAAAAAGAATGTGCTAGACATATTGGGTGAAGGAAGAAGAATGCTGGAACTCATAAAGAAGAGGAAAAGAAATTTGATTAGCCACTGGCTAAGAAGAAACTGCCTGCTTGCGGATACCCTAGAAGGAATGGTAAACGGAATGAAGGTTAGAGAGAGAAAATACACAAGATGAGAGATACTATTAAAATAAGTGGTTTGTACGCGGATATAATAAGGAAGGCTGAGTTAAGGAACGAGTGGAGAATGCTGAGTTTGCAGTGAGAGACCTGCGCTTGGGCAGAACCCTCTGTATGTAGGCTTAACCCAACTAATTTGCGGAGTGGTACACATGGTTCAGATGAAGAATATATAATTTTCAGTTGTCAAATTTCTTCGATTTAATTAATTCTCACTTTTTCCATTGACATTTAAATTATTGTTGCAATATATCCGACATGTTGTACGGTTGATAGTTTGTAATTTATTGATTTGAGTTTAGAAAACTAGAATTAAGACACTGTTTAACAGACCACACAACATGAAAATGACTGTTGTGTTTGTGAAGAAATAGACATTGAATTCGTTTAGTTTACTATTCACATATAATTCAGGGAACAAATTTTCCAAAGTAAAAAAAAAGGCAACATTTAACTGAGGAGAATTTAGTGATGTAGTGCGTAGATAATTGTGGAAGGGAATGGGCTTTCAATTGTATCTGAAAAACTTAAGGATATATTTAACTCTTTCCAATATATTAATTAGTGCAGTTGTTTTTATAATGCAGTTGTCAATCTGATTTCTTAAATATACTTTTACGGAGAACTGTTTATTTAATTCCAGTGAAATATATATGTTTGAAGTCTTGGTCATGGTGCCTGTGGTGGCTAGTTTTAAATAATATGTCTTATTTATTAAATGTTGACGTTATTTTAGTTCCATGTAACACCAATTTTAATGTCTAAAATTCAGTGTCGTAAGTATTCGGTTTCAGGAAAATGCTGGATGTTCTTATTTCTTTAGATGTATCAGGGGCTTTTAACCATGCCTGGTGGCTCAAAATATTGTACCAGCTTAAGCAGAAAAATGTACCAAAAATCTGTATAAACTTATCCAAAATTATTTTTAAAATCGCAACGTTCAGATTATTACATGTGATGAATCTCTTAAAACTGGTGCATCTCGAGGATGCCCCCAGGGATCTGGCTGCAGCCCAGGATTATGGAATATTCTGTATGGTGAGCTACTAAAACAAGAGTTATCAAACGGTTGTAAGATTATTGCTTATGCAGATGATGCGCTCTTACTTAACAGAAGTACGGATATGCAGACACTTGTTCAAATTGGCAATATGGCTCTAAATATTCTATTCCATTGGGGAGTAGAAATCGAACTACAATTCAACCACCACAAGTCCCAAGCAATGCTCACTACAAGAAGGAGAAATATAGAACTGAACCAAGGTTTACAAATGAATGGCTAAGACATTTTATTTGTCAACAGTATAAATTATCTGGGTGTAATTTTGGATCCAAAACTTACGTTTAGACCACATTTAAAACACCTATCTGCCAAAAGTAGCAAATTCCTTAGAGGTCTATCAATGGCAAGCAGGCCAACTTTGGGATTAAATTCAGAGATACTGAAAAATATATATAAATGTGCTGTTAAACCATTGTTAATATATTATGCTGCTGCATAGCAAGATGTTCTAAGCAAAAAGTATGTTCAGAAGGAATTATACCAAATTCAACGAGGATTTGCATTACGTATATGTAAATCTTATCGTACAATTTCCATGGGTGCAGTACTTGTCATTGCTGGTATTCCTCCACTACATCTAAGTTCAATTTACTCAGCTGGCTTGAACAATATTTAAATAAATCGTACAAAGATATTTCGATAGTTTACTTTTGATATTGGTTATGCTATGTCTTTCATGGCTGCTGGACATCCTGCCACAGGATATGACAATTTCTACGTGCAAAACTATGGAAACACCCATGCCTATACCATTTACACGGACGGATCAAGTTTTACTGCAGGAGAAGAGGAAGTACAAGTTAGATGTGCTTATGTAGTTTATCTAGATGACAGTAAAGTTTTCTTCAAATTATTCAAACTTTCCCCTACCTGTTCTGTTTCCCAAGCTGAACTATATGCTATATGTGTCTTCAACACAAATACAGTGCACGTATATTTAGTGACTCATATGCTGCACTTCAATCGATCGCAGATAAATTTATTTTAAATCCGAACTCAATAGAAATCAGAAATAATATAAAACATTACACAAAACACCTGTGCCTTTCTTGGATACGAGGACACCAGGTCACTGTGGGAAATGAACGTGCTGATCAATTAGCTAAATCCGCAGCATCTTCTGAGCTTCATTATTCATTTTCAAAGTGTCCAATGTACTATGTTAAAAACAAACTGTGGGCCTATATCATCACTCATTGGAATGAACATTGGATAAGGAGTACAAATGGCGCTTTGACTGAAGAGCTCTTCTTTCCTACAGTACACCATAGGCTAAATGCAAAACATTTTATTCCAAATTTAATTTTAACACAATTTATGACTGGCCATGGAAAATTTAGAAGTTATTTTAGGAGATTCAATATTAACCCAGACAGTGATCATAATTGTAAATGTCAAGAATCAATACAATCTGTAAAACATATTTTATTTGATTGTCCTATATTCGGAAGACAACGATTCTGGTTAAACTTACTTATAAATGTATAACTGTAGGCTTTCACGGCCGGCGTCTTGATCCCTATTAGGTTCGTCTTCCGGGCATATAGGCCGTGGTCCAGTCGTTCTTCTACTCGACGTTTCGTCTACTGCTGCGGTAGACATCTTCAGGAGATACTGCGTGCTCTCTGTGAACTCCTCAACAGTCGGCTGCAGACTGGCTGGTCGTTGGAAACTCCCTCCCTATTTATAGGCCACGCCCCTGGTGGAGAGGCGGTTTTCTGCGCGGTCCGTGTTGCGGTGCTGTTTTGTCCAGGCTGTCGCTAGCAGAAGTCATAGGCTTCGTTGTCGTATTGTGCAGTGCCGGGATCCAGATTTTGTTTATCTTCATGGTTTCTTCTTTTTGTTAAAGGAATTTTTGTGTTTATATATTTCAATGGCTTCTCTGTACAGTCTGGTGTAATAATGTGATGTTTGGGACAATACCTGTGTTTCTTCGAATCTTATTATATGTTCTTGGTTGTTCATCCAGTGTTCCGCTACGGCTGATTTTTCCTTTTGTTTTAGTCTGCAATGCCTCTTGTGTTCTTGCAATCTTGTGGTAACCATTCTTTTTGTTGTGCCGATATAAACCTGTCCACAACTGCAAGGGATGCGATAATATACCGGCAGTACTTAACGGATCTCTTGTATCTTTGGCTGGGCGCAGTATATTGCTGATTTTTTTGTGTTGGCTTGTAGGTTGTAGATATGTTATATTTATTTAATATTCGACCAATTCTCTCCGTTATTGTCTTGATATATGGTAGGTACACCTTACCCTTAGCCTCCTCCTTGTTCCCGTTTTCGGATTTGTATTTATTGGGATTTATGGCTCGGCGAAAATCTGTTTTGCTGTATCCATTGGATTGAAACGCTGCTTGGAGATGATTAATTTCTTCTTGTAGATACTGTGGTTCCGAAATCCTTTTGGCTCGTTCCACCAGGGTTTTAATTATTCCGCGTTTTTGTCTGGGATGAATGGGTTGGACTGCTTATGTAGGTATCTGTCTGTGTGAGTCTTTTTCCTGTATACCTTGTGTCCAAGTGTCATGTCTTGGTTTCGAATTACTAAAACATCCAAAAAACGGTTAGACTGTTGTTCTCTTCTCTTTCCAGGGTGAATTGGATGCTGGGACAAATACCATTTAAATGTTGCCTGAAGTTATCAAGTTCTTCTTCACCATGCTCCCAAATGACGAATGTGTCGTCCACATATCTCAGCCAAACTGAAGGTCTTAATGTAGCATTCTCCAAGGCCTGTTTTTCAAATTGTTCCATGTAAAAATTGGCTATTACGGGGCTTAATGGACTTCCCATGGCCACGCCATCTATTTGCTCGTAGAATATTCCCTCCCCATTGGAAATACGTTTCTGTGAGGCATATGTTATACAGCGCTACTATGTCTGGGGGAAAGATTTCTTGCAAGTATGTCATAGTGTCTGGGATAGGTATCTTAGTAAATAAAGAAACCACATCGAAGCTTATTATTTTATCGTTTGGCTTGAGTTTCAGAGCGTCTATTTTTTTCTATGAAGTGCGTGGAGTTTTTTACAAACGTGTCAGTTTTTCCAATATACGGTTTCAATAGTGAGGCGAGAAACTTGGCGAGTTCATATGTAGGTGATCCAATGGCCGAAACAATAGGTCTGAGTGGTGTTCCTTCCTTGTGTATCTTTGGTAATCCATACAATCTTGGTGGCAGTGCTTCTGATTTGTACAATCCTCGTTTAGTGTCTTCATCAAGTGTGGAGCTCTTGATAAGTTTATTGGATTTACGTAGAACTCTTGCTGTAGGATCAGTTTTAAGAATCTTGTATGTCTCTGGATCTTACTTATAAATGATAATGAAGCTTCTGCCTCAATGTGTGAAGTGATTTTTAAGAACCTAAATTATTATAAACATTTTATGAACTTCATAGCAAACATTCATAACAATGTGTGGTATTTTCTAAGACACTTATAGATTATTTATGTAATTCATAACACTCATTCAAAACCATAAGATAATATTTCTGTTTTACAATGTATAGTATACCATTGTTATAGTAAGCTACATCCATAACATGCCTTTGTGGCGAAATAGGGTTTCAAAAAATTTGGAGATTCAATAATAATATTAATAATAGGCTAAGTATTCGGTTGATATACATTTCTAGTCCAACCATCTGGCGATTAATTGTAGATGGACCTCCTAAAATTAAATTAAATTAAATTGTATGGCAAATATTTACTTTTCAACCAACAGTATCATCAAGTCCACCGCTGTGGTCTCGAGGTAGCGTGCTGCCTTGTCACGCAGCAGGCCCGGATTCGATTCCAGGTCGGGAAAAGGGTGAGTTTTTTCCTCACCTATAAGACCAATGTCAGGTAGCTTTAAGGCCCAAAATTCCCTGACCATCATATGGCCATCATCATTATCATCATTCACCGGTGTGGAAAGCAACGGGAAGCTACCACACCTATAATTCCCTAGTAAAGCTGCAAAGCATGAAAATGCCATGAATAGAGTGAAAGACCTGCCCTAGGGCAGAACACTATAGAATAGAACATAATTTCGAAATTCTCCATCTTCCTTATCTCTGTACCAAGTTCTGTAATGAACTTCTACTGTTTCTCCTACACCTACATTCTAATTCCCCCATACCAATTTTGTTATATTTTTTAAGAGAAACAAACTTACCTTGTATTATAGAGAAATGTTACGAAAATCTTGTTAATTCTCAGGTACGTATAAAGCTTTCACGGTGTAAAACGTAATATTTTGATCCTGTTTATGTTAAAACCGATTTTTTCTGAAATTAAAACAAAGCAACATTATAATTATTTTTAGCGCTAAACGAATTTTGAAATATTATTCATGCCGTAACTAGGTTACCGTGGGGTTATTGTTGAACCGCAACGTCATAGCTTGTTTTATTGAGTGATATTTCGTATTGTTATTTTTCAAAGAAAGAAATATAAAGTTCAATATGTAGTGCAACAGGTCTATTATAATGAAGGTAAGAAGGAAATTAATCGTTTATTATGAATTTTACAAGTGAGTTATTAACAATATCACGATTTACGCGAAATAAGAGAACAATATTAACAATTTTTGTCTGTTCATATCAAATGAACCTTAGATAAATCCGTAAAAACACTTATTATGGATGTTGACTATTTGTACCTCTCAAGTTGGCAATAGGTATATTTTGTTTTGTAAAGTTTTTGTAAAGCGGTATGACGAACCTCCGGTTGTCATGTTGTATAGTTAGTCTTAGAATAAACGTGAACAAGAGTAGTCATGTTTGTATAATCTCCGGGTCGAGGCTCGATATCTCCTCGTAAGCTAGGATCGTTTCTGATCACATATCAGGTCCACACGGGAGCCTTAACTATATAGTTGGTTTGCTTAGTGAAATAGTATAGCGACCACTATATTAAGGAAGTTTGTATAACTTCAAATCACGCCATGTGCTGCAACGCAAACTCTTGTAAGTGCTCTTTAAATATACCACGGTTCCATGGTCCTTATGGTCCCGATCTACATCGTGTGCATAAGAAGTTCGTCTACCAGCTCATATTCACCACATGTAATGAAATTGTAAGTACTATTAATAAAATCAGTGTTATCCGAAAAATTCTTAGTTATTTATACAGTCCACTAGCTTCAGGTCCGTTTAAGTGCTTGGACGGCCGAAATCTAAATTGATTAGAAACTACTAACTGCGTCTCGACAGTTGATTGCACCAAGCAAGGTATGTGTTGTGTGCATCGGCATGAATATACCAAGAAACAATGGAGGAAAAAATATAATATAACCTACCCGGAGATCAGCGCTCCTAGCTCGTTAAAGAAATTTGAATAGAATATTATGTAAGGATTTGCAGGATTAGCATTTCTTAATCAATTAGACCATCTTTAACAAGAAGTGAAGCATTTTTTGCGGATCTTTAGCAAAATAATTACGGAAGAATATAGTGAAGTGCTTTTTGTGGAGTGAATCGTTGTATGGTGGCACTGACTTGGAAATTTCGACGGTATGAGGAAAAGGATACTGGTAGCGAGATATGGATATGAAGAATGATAGAGAGTACAAAATGGACAGACAAAATAAAAAATAAAGATGTGCTAGACAGAGTGGGTGAAGGAAGAATTATGTTGGAACTCATAAAGAGGAGGAAAAGAAATCTGATTGGCCACTGGCTAAAGAATAAACTGCCTGCTGACGGATGCCCTAGCAGGAATGGTCATTGGAATCATGGTTAGAGACTGAAATATATCAGATGAGAGATAATATTAAAACAAATGGTTTGTATGCGGAACGCTGAGTTAAGGAGAAAAAGTGGAGAATGCCGAGTTTGCAGTAAAAGACCTTCTCTTGGGCAAGTACTATGTATGTAACCCAACCAATTTGAGGAATTTTACCCACAGTCTCAGATAAAAAAAAATTCATTTTCTGTTGTAAATGTCATCGATTAAATTAGTTTACATTTTTTCCATTCAAAGTTAAATTATTTTTGCTACATGTTGTACGGTTAATAGTTTCAAATTAACAGGTTTCGTGTTTAAAAACTAGAATGAAGTCCTATTTAACAAACACAACAACATGGAAAAGACTGATGTGTTTGTGAAACAATACACATGGTACAATACACATGGTAATCGTTAGTTTATTCTTCGTACATAATTCAGCGAACAAATTGTTAAAAATGACAAAAGGCAGCATGTAACTGTGGATTATTTAGTGATGTAGTGAGTTGATAATTATGGAAGGGAATGAACTTTTAACTGAATTTGAAAAACTTAAAAATATATTTAACTTCCTTCAATATATCGATTAGTGCAGTTGTGTTTATAATGCAGTTGTCTATCTCAATTCATTAAATATACTCTAGTAGAGAACGTTTATTAATTGCTCAGAAACAGATTTGTTTGAAATATGGTCATTGAGCCTAAAATACCTAATTTAAATAATATGTCTAATTCATTAAATTTTGACGTTATTTTAGCTCCATCTAACTCCAGTTTTAATGTCTAAAATTCAGAGTATTAAATACTTGGATGACCTCCGCTTCTAGTCCAACATTCTGGGATTCTTTATATTTGGATGTCCTCAAATTAAATAATATTATCATCATCATAGTACATTCACGAATTTAGGCCATTTCATGACCTGTTTTGACCTCAAGAGGAACACCATCCGAAAATCAATTGAGTGGATGTATTGCTTTTCATCTTCCTGCAGATTGATATCTTATACTAATAATAATAATAATAATAATAATAATAATAATAATAATAATAATAATAATAATAATAATAATAATAATAATAATAATAATAATAATAATAATAATAATAATAATAATAATATAATAATAATAATAATAATGCTTTATTTATTCTGGCAGAGTTAAGGCTATAAGGCCTTCTCTTCCACTCAACCAGCACAAATACAAATAAATATTTGACAAATATAAATATACACTAAACTAATTATAAACAGTTAAAGATACATTAAAGGTAGCAATGTAAATTTTATGTACAAACAACATTTTATAGGATAATAACAATAATAATACTTACGATAATAATAATAATAATAATAATAATAATAATAATAATAATAATAATAATATAAATATAATAAATTATACGAGAAACACCAATTAATATATATATCTTACACTGGATAATAATGAAGTCGAGGTTAGAGTAAATATAAATTTAGATTTCTTTTAAAAGATGTCAATGTCCGGCAGCCCCTTATTTCTTGTGGTAGGGAATTCCAGTTGCGATAAGTGAAGATGGTATATGACATGGAGTGATGTGATGTCCTATGTTGCGGTATATTAAGTAAGAGACTATGTTGTGATCTTGTGTTTAAGTTATGGTTTGAGGATAGATACTGGAAACGGGATGATAAATAGTTGGGAATCGAGGTATGTAGGATCTTAAATAAGAGAATTAGACAGTGCGATTTTCTTCTCTTTTTTAGATGTAGCCATGATAAATTCATGGAATAATGGAGAAATGTGATCGTATTTTCGAACATTAAATATGAATCTGATACACATATTATGGACACGCTGCAGTTTGTCCGACAATCCGTCACTTATGTCAGTTAGTAGAACGTCACAGTAGTCAAAATGCGGCATCACTAAGGTTTGGATTGAAATTATTTTAAGAGCTGTAGGGAAGAAACATTTGTTTTGGTATCCTGTGATCTTCCATTCGATGAATATGTTCCATTCATCTTGACTTATTATCACACATTTTGTTTTATGAAGATTCCATGTGTAATACTTCTAAAATATGTTAATTTTTTTTTGTGATCTAGTACTGTGTATCCATCAATCCTTTGAAGGAATATGATTTAAGGAGATCTAAGTCTCTGTATATCCAATTGTATATATGACAAATATTTACTTTTCAACCAACTGTCCACCGCTGTGGTCTTTAGGTAGGAACATGCCATGTCATACAGCGGGCCCAGGTTCGATACCAGGTCGGGTCACGCTTCCTGGTTAGGTATTTTCCTCACTTATAAGACCAATAGCTTTAGGGCCCAAAAGTCACTGACCATCATTTGGCCATGATCATTTTCATCCTTCACCGATGTGGAAAGTAACGGGAAGGTACCACACCTATAACTCTATAGTAAAGCTGCAAAGCATGATAATGCCAAGAATACAGCTAAAGAATTGCCCTAGGGCAGAACACTATAGAATGGAATACAATTTCGAATTTCTGAATTTCTTATCTATCTACCAAGTTCTCTAATGAAATTTTACTGCTCTCCTATACTTACATTCTTGACAGTTGTATTTTTGCGGTGAAAGTTCGTCACACCTTCGACCAAGTCTGGCTTATCACCTTCGACCAGTTCGGCATGGGTAACCCTATCGGCAGCAATGCTACCGCCAGCATAGCTCTCGGGATCATTTAAGCACACAAGCCACTCCACCACGACAAAGTTAAGATTCCATGGAGGGAGTTTTAAAATAGCATATCTCCTTCATTAAATTTGACGTTATTTTAGCCACATGTATCTCCAATTTTAATGTCTAAAATTCAGTGCCTTAAGCATTCGGTAGACCATTATTTTCGGTCCAACAATCTGGTGATTCATAATAAATGAATGTCCTCAAATTAAATTAAAATTTATGGCAAATATCATAATGTCCACCGCTGTGGTCTCGAGGTTTCGTGCTGTCTTGTCCCGCAGCGGGCCCGGATTCGATTCAAGTTCGGGAAGAGCTTCCTGGGTGAGGTTTGTTCCTCACTTATAAGGCTAATGTCAGGTAGCTTTAAGGCCAAAAATATCCCTGAACATCATCTGGCCATCATCATTATCATCCTACACCCGGTGTGGAAAGCAACGGGAAGCTATATGACCTTTAATTCCCTAGTAAAGCTGCAGAGCATGAAAATGCCATGAATAGAGTGAAAGACCTGCCCTAGGCCAGAACACTGTAGAATAGAATATAATTTTTAATTTCTCAATCTTCCTTATCTCCCTACCAAGTTCTCTAATGAATTCCTACTGTCTTCCTACACCTACATTCGATTCTCCAGACCAACTTTGTTTTATCTTTTAAATGAAACTTTCTTACCTTGTATTGCAGAGAGATTGTACAAAACATATTTTTAATTCTCAGCCACATTTAGATTTTTCACGTTGTAAAAGAAAATATTTTGATCCTCTTTATGTCAATTCCGATTTTCCTGAAATTAAAAGAGCGCAAGTTTGTATTTACTTTTTAATAGCAAAACGAATATCGAAATATTATTCATGCCGTAACCACGTGATCGTAATGATATTGTTGAACCGCGACGTCGAAGCCTATTTTATTGAGCATTATTTCGCAGCGTTATTTTTCAGAGAAATTAATGAAGAGTTCTATTTGTAGTGCGGTCTTTTATAATGCAGGTAAGAAGGAAATAATGTTTTTTATTTTGAATTTTACAAGTAATCCATTAACAATTTGACGAATTACGCGAAATAAGAGAAAAATGTTAACGGTTTTTGTCAGTTCATATCAAAGGAACTTTAGTTAAAAAAACTGATTATGGAGGAGGAATATAATATAACCTATTCGGAGATCAACGTCCGTAGCGTTAAAGAAACTTAATTATTATTTTATCTTTAGGATTTGCTGGATTAGCATTATTGATTCAATTAATACATCTTTAACAATAAGATGAGTATTTGCTGCAGATCTTCGGCAAAATAATTACGGAAGAGGATAGTGAAGTGCTTTGTGTGGAGTGTAGCATTGTATGGTGAACAGACCTGTAGTTTATGACGGTATAAGGAAAAGGGGACTGTACGCTTTTGAGATATGGATACGGAGAAGGGTAGAGTGTATAAAATTGACATAAAAAATAAAGATGTGGAAGGCAAGTTGGGTGAAGCTGCAAAGCATGAAAATTCCATGAATACAGTGAAAACCTGCCCTAGAGCAGAACACAATAGAAGAAAAAATAATTTTGAATTTCTGAATCTTTCTTATCTATCTATCTATCCAGCTCTCTAATGAACTTCTACTGCGCTCCTAAACATACATTCTCATTTTCCCACACTAAATTTATCTCTGAAATACTTACCTTGTATTTTAGTGGAATTTTGCACACATTTTATTAAATCTCGCCATATTTAACGATTTCAAGTTCTAAAACAACATTTTTGATTCTGTTTATTTTAATCCCGATTTTCCTGTAATTAAAAGAACGCTAAATTGTAACTATTTTTGTAGAAAAACAAAATCAAATTATTATTCATGCATTAACCACGTGACCGTGTAGCTATTGTTGAACCGCGACGTTTTAGCACAATTTATTGACTGATATTTCACATAGTTATTTAAAAAAAAGTAATAAAGAGTTCTACATGTAGGTGCAACAGATCTATTAAAATGTAAGTAAGAAGAATGTTATTTATCTACTATGAATTTTACAAGTAATTCATTAAAATTTTCCTGATTTACGCCTTATGAAAAATAAAAAGACATTATGGAGTAGGAATATAATAGAACCTACTCGGAAATCAGCGCCCCTAACGTTAAGGAAACATAATTCGTATTTTATCTTTAAGGTTTGCTGGATAAACATTTTTTAATCAATTGACCCATATTTAACAAGAAGAGAAGCATTATCTGTGGACCTTTTGCAAAATAATACGGAAGAAGATAGTGAGGTGTTATACAAACACGTCATTTTCTAGTAGTTGTGTTTGTCAAATACGGTCTTAATTCTCGTTTACTAAACACGAAACTAATCCATTTTAAATTATCAACCGTGCAACATGTGGGATAGATAGCAAAAATAATTCCACTTTCAACAAAAAAAAGTGTAAATTAAAAAATGAAGAAATAAAAACTGAAAATCATATATTTTACATCTGAGACAGTGGGAACCCGTCCTCCTCAAATTGGTTGGATTACATACATTGTGTTCTGCCCAAGAGCAGGTATTTCACTAGAAACTTTGCATTCTCCACTCTTTTCTTAACTCAGCCTTCCTCCTTATATCCGCCTACAAACCATTTATACTACTAGTAACTCACGTCTGATGTATGTTCTGTCTCTAACCTTATTTCCGTTGAGCATTCCTTCTGTTACATCCGTCAGCAGGCAATTCCTTCTTAGCCAGTGGCCAATCAAATTTATTTTCCGTTTCTTTATGAGTTCCAGCTTTGTTCTTCATTCATCCACTCTGTCTAGCACATCTTTATTTTTTGTCTGTCCATTTTTTACGCTCTATCCTTCTACATATCCATATCTCAAAGTTTCCAGTCATCTTTTTCTCATTCCGTCGTAATGTCCAGGGCTGTGCACCAGACAATACAACACTCCTCACAAAGCATTTAACTATCTTCTTCCGTAATTATATTGCAAAAAGTCTGCAGAAAATGCTTCTGTTCTTTAAATATTGTTTAAAAAATGCAAATCCGGAAAATCCTTAAGATAAATTACTAATTAAGTTTCTTTAACGCTAGGAGCGCTGATGTACTAGTAGGTTGTATTATTATTCTTTCTCCAGAATCAGTTTTTTATTTGTCCGAGATCCCTTTGATATGGACTACCAAAATGCGTTAATACTTTTCTCTTATTTCGCGTAAATCGTGAAATTGTTATTAAATTGCATGTAAAATTCGTAATGAATAAATAATTTCCTTCTTACCTAGCATTATAAGACTTGTTGCACTACATATAGAACTCTTTATTACTTTTTTCAAAAATAAAAATCCGAAATATCACTCAGTAATACAAGCTATGACTTCGCGCGCTGCAACAATAACATTGCAGTCACGTGGTTACGGTATGGATAATATTTCAAAATTCGTTTTCGTATAAAAATAATTATAATTTCGCGTTTTTTTAATTCCAGGAAAATTGGGATTAACATAAACGTGAAAGAAGTAATGTGGCTGAGAATTAAGAAGATTGTGTGCAATAATAATGTCTAAAATAGACATTTAGTAAGTTCATATGAGAGATAAAACAAAGTTAGTGTGGAGAATTGGAATGTAGGTGTAGGAGCGCAGTAGAAGTTCCTTTAGAGAATTGGGTAGACCGATAAGAATGATTCACAGATTCTAAATTCTATTGTATTCTATAGTGTTCTGCCCTAGAGCAAGTCTTTCACTGTACTCATAGCATTTTCATGCTTTGCAGCTTTACTAGGGAATTATAGGTGTGGCAGGTTGCCGTTGCTTTCCACACGGTGAAGGATGATAAAGCAAATGGCCAGATGATATTCAGAGTCATTTTTGGGCCTTAACGCTACGTGACATTTGTCTTTTAGGTGAAGAAAAAACCTCACCCAAGAAGCTTGTGCCGACCTATAATCGAACCCGGACCGGCTGGGTAAACAGGGCAGCATACTACCTCGAGACAACAGCGGTGGACGTTATGATAGAGTTGGTTGAAAAGTAAATATTTACCATATAATTTAATTTACTTTGAGGAGGTCCATTTATAATGAATCCACAGATTGCTGGACTAGAAATGGAGATCAAACGAATACAAAAGAATCTTATAAAAGTTGATTATGCAGCCAGTCAGGCTAGAATTAAACACAAGTATTCTAACCTCAAAACGCAACTTCACAAAACGATCGCGAACATACACTTCAATAAAGAATGCTTAAAACACAATATAATACCTAACTACGCTAAAATAAAAATAAAAACAGAAATAATACAGCAACAAAAGTACAAAAACAGGCCGAAATTAATTGGATAAAAAACGAAATCAGATTCCTATACATAAAGAAGCAAAACATCAACAACCAGCTATACTACTACACACAAGAAGCCGCCTTACTATTCGGCAAATGTTGGACAATCATAGAAAACCAAATTCACGAAAACATTAATAATAACATGTGCAATAAATATGAAACAATGAACAAGAAGCTAACTAAATTAAAGGCCATGCAACACAACACATATCTAAAACATAACAAATCACACAATTTTGAAGACAAAAGAATTACAAACCTTACAAAAATAAAATTTAACAAACAGGAAACAGACTTGCTAGAAAAGGGATACAAATTCAATTTCCCTACACACAACGCAAAAAGAACACAACAAAATTTAATTACTGAAACTGAAATTGCAATAAATAAACTTAACATTAATAACAAAAATCATATTAGATACGAAGCAGCTAAGGTCATAAAAGAAACTCCACCAACAATAAACATCAAAGATAAACAAACTCTCAAGAACATCTCTAAAATAAAAAGAAAATTTAGGAACAATAATATAATACACACAAAAGCCGACAAGGGCAACACAATAGTTATTATGGAAAAGGAAGAATACATCAATAAAACCAAGCAATTTATAAAAGAAAACAATTTCAAAAAAATTGAAAAAGATCCCACAGGAAAGTATAGCAGACAAATAAAAGAAGCACTAAAATCATGCCCTCTAATCACCAACACAACCAATAATGAACATAATAAATACAAAAACGCCAAATGGGTAAATAATACTCCCTCACCACCAGTAATGAAAGCCCTTCCAAAAATCTATAAAGACAACATTCACATAAGACCAGTTGTTAATTGCATGAATGCTCCTAACTATAAAATTTCCAAATTAGTCGCTCAGAAAATGAAAAATGATGTCAAACTTGAAAATCGTTACACAATTAAGAACTCATTTGAACTAGCAGACAAACTACAGCATTTAGAAATCAATAGGAATACTAAAATGACGTCATTCGACATAAAAAACCTCTACACTAATATCCCGATAAACAAAACAGCAAACATAATAAAACAAAAACTAACAGACAGTAAACTTGAAGATAACTATATCAATCAGTTAAACAAACTAATAACAACAACAATAAAGCAAAATTACTTCCAATTTAACAATGAACTATTTATTCAAGAAGACGGGATCCCGATGGGGAGTCCTATATCTGGAATAATGGCAGAAATCTTCTTACAAGAACTGGAAAATAAACACTTTGAGGAACTAATACACAAATTCAACATAAAACTAATAACACGATATGTCGATGATGTACTAGTAATATATGAAAATGAAAACAGAAAAGAAAAAGAAATACTACAAGACTTAAACAACATGCATGAAAAAAATCACTTTCACCGAAGAAATAGAAGTTAATAACAGCATAAACTACTTAGATTTATCTATAACCAAAAATCTACACAACAATAAACTAGAAATCGGTATCTACCGGAAACCCACAAACAATGCTCTGGCCATAAACAAAAATTCTACACACCCTTTTCAACAGAAAATTAGTACATTTAATAGCTTAGTCAGTAGAATGTTGAAACTCCCATTAAGCAAAGACAATTATATCCAAGAACTCAACTACATTAAGTATATGGCAAAAACCAATGGCTATAATGAAGAATTCATAGATAAGCTCGTAAAAAAACAAAAAAGGAAGAACAACATAACCAACATAACTAAACTAGAAAAAGAATCTGACAACAACAAGAAAACATGGATAACACTTACATACACAGGAAAAGAAACGACAAAATTAGCCAATGCACTAAAGAAAGCTGATAAAAACGTAAGAATAGCATACAGAACCAATAACAAATTAAACAACATAATAAACAATAACATTGAAGAAAATAACATTTTCAACAGCAAAGGAGTTTATAAACTGACATGTAAGGACTGCAACAAATTTTATATAGGAAGGACAAACAGCAGTTTTAACATCAGATTCAAAGAACATTTTCGAGACTTCATTCACGCAGAAGGGAAATCAAGCTATGCAAAACACGTTATCCATGAAGGACATCGCATGTTAAATATTGAAAACACCCTAACAGTAATGCACAGAGAAAATAATCCAGCGAAGATAAACGTACTCGAAGAGTTGGAAATCATGAAAGCAGCTCACAACGACAGCCTGATAAAAGAAAACGAACCCAATACATGCAATCCTCTCTACCAGATCTTCAGTGAAACACCAGTTTTGCATCCTGCCGATGATGGGACAAGTCCCGAAAGCGCTACAGTTAAATGATTAATTAAGTTGAGGAGACGAACCTTTCAGGTGAATATTCTATAATTTTATATTAATTTTGAATACAAAAGACACTGAAACTTAGACAATAAATTGTAACTATAATCACTTCAAAATTTAATAAATTAGACATATTATTTAAAACTAGTCATTTCAGGCACTGTGACCAAGACTTGAAACGTATGTAATTCACTATAATTAATAAACTGTTCTCTGGAAAGTATGTTTAAGAAATTGAGACACATAATGAACAAATAAGAAACACAACTGCACTAATCCATATATTGAAAAGATTTAAATATATTTTTAAGTTTCTCAAATTCAGTTTGAAGTTCATTCCCTTCCATCATCATCTACACACTACATCATTAAATTATCCAAAGCTAAATGTTGTCTTGTTATTTGAACAAATTGTTCGCTGAATTATGTACGAAAAGTAAATCTAAACGATTCCAAGTCTATTGTTTTAAAATCACATCAATCATATTCATGTTGTTGTTTTTTTTTTGTTAAACATGGACTTCAGTTTGGTTTTCTAAACACGTAACTAATCAATTTTAAACTATCAACCGTACAACGCGTATATATAATTTTTCCTTTGAACGGAAAAGATGTCAATTAATTAAATCGAAGAAATTTAACAGCTGAAAATTATATATTTCTTTTTATTTCAGACCTTGGGTACCCTTCTTAGTTTCTTCTTAGCCAGTGGCCAATCAAAGTTATTGTTTTCTTCTCTATGTGTTCCAGCAGTGTTCTTCCTTCACCCACTCTGTCTAGCATATCTTTATTTTTGATTGTGTCTCTCCATTTTATACGCTCTGTCCTTCTCCATATCCATATGTCAAAAGCTTCCAGTTCCCTTTTCCTCAACCCCTCGTAATTTCCAGGTCTGTACACCATACATGCTACACACCACATAAAGGACTTCACTATCATCTTCCGTAATTATTTTGCCACAAATCCGCAGAAAATGCTTCTCCTCTTGTAAGATGAGTTAATAGATTAAAAAATGCTAGTCCAGCAAATCTTGAAGATAACATAATAATTAAGTTTCCTTAACGCACTCCGAGTACGTTATATTTCATTCCTCATCCAGAATCAGTTATTGTAATAGTTTAAGGTTCCTCTGATATCAACTGATAAAAATCGTTAACAATATTCTCTTGTTTAGGGTAAATCGGGAAATATTAAATAAATTACTTGTAAAATTCATAATAAATAAATAATTTCATTCTTACCTACATAATAGTAGACCTATTGCAATACATATAGAACTTTGCATTACTTTCTTTGAAAAATAAATCTTAAGGTCACTAATAAAAAGCTATGACGTCGCGGTTCAAGAATAGCATCACGGTCACGTGGTTGCGGCATAAAAATATTTCAAAATTCGTTTTGCTATAAAAATAATTACGATTTCGGGAACTTTTAATTTCAGGAAAAATCGGGATTAACATGAACAGGATCAAAATATTTTGTTTTACACAACGTGAAAGCGCTGAGAATTAAAAAGTGGGTTCAAAATTTCTCTAAATAACAAGATAAGTGTATTTCGTAAAAGAGATAAAACAAAGTTAGCGTGGAGAATTAGAATGAAGGTGTAGAAGCGCAGTAGAAATCCATTAGAGAACTGGGTAGATAGATAAGAACGATTCAGAAATTCGAAATTATATTCTATTCTATAGTGTTCTGCCCTAGGGCAAGTCTATCACTGCATTCATAGCATTTTCATGTTTTATATGTTTACTAGGTTGTTAAAGGTGTGGTAGCTTCCCGTTATTTTCGACAAGGTGAATGATTATAATTATAATGGCGAGATGATGTTCAGGATAATTTTGGGGCTTTAAGCTATCTGACATTTGTCTTATAGGTGAGGAAAAAACCTCACCTAAGAAGCTAGTGACGACCTGGAATCGAATCCGGACCAGCTGCGTGACCAGGCAGCACGCTACATCTAGACCACAGCGGTAAACATTGGTTGAAAAGTAGATATTTACCATATAATTTAATTTATTTTGAGGACGTCCATTTATAATGGATCCCAGATTGCTGGACTAGAAATGGAGGTCGAACAAATACTTAAGACACTGAATTTTAGATACTAAAATTGGAGTTACATGTAACTATAATCACGTCAAAATCAAATTAATTAGACTTATTATTTAGAACTAGGCATTTCAGGCACTATGACCAAGACTTCAAACATGTATAATCCACTGTAATTGATAAACTGTTCTCTGAAAAGTATGTATAAGAAATTGAGATAGACAATAGCATCATAAACACAACTGCACTAGTAGATGTATTGAGAAAAGTGAAATATATTTGTAAGTATCTCAAATTCAGTTAAAAGTTCATTCCCTTCCATAAACATCTACACACTACATCACTAAATTCTCCACAGTTAAATGCTGCCTTTTGTTATTTTGAACAAATTGTTCGCTGAATTATATACGAACAATAAACTAAACAATTTCCATGACTATTGTTTTACAAACACATGTCATTTTCATGTTGTACTGTTCCTCAAACAGTGTCCTCATTCTGGTTTTCTAAACACAAAAATAATCAATTTCAAACCATCAACCGTACAACATTTCGGATATATACCAAAAATAATTTCACTTAATTAATTAAATCCAAGAAATTTAAGAACTAAAATATATATATTTTTCATTTCAGTCCGTGATTACCCTTTCTCAAATTGGTTGGGTTACATACATTGTGTTCTGCCCAAGAGCAGGTCTTTTACTGCAAACTCAGCATTCTCCACTCTTTTCTTAACTCAGCCTTCTTTTTGTATCCGAATACAAATCATTTATCTTAATATTATCTCTCTTCTGATGTATTTTCTGTCTCTAACCTTCTTTCCGTTGACCACTATGGCAAACGTCATCAGGTAGTTTTTTCTTAGCCAGTGGCCAATCAGATTTTCCCTTTTCCTCATTCTGTCGTAATGTCCACGTCTGTGCATCATACAATACTACACTCCACACAAAGCATTTCACTATCTTCTTCCGTAACAATTTTGCCAAAAGTCCAATGTGCTTCTCTTCTTGTTAAATATGGGTTAATTGATTAAAAATGCAAATCCAGCAAATCCTAAAGATAAAATACTAATTAAGTTTATTTAACGCTAGGGGCGCTGATCTCCGAGTATGTTATATTAGATTCCTCTACCGTAATAATTTTCTTTATTTGCTTAAGGCTCCATTGTTATGAAGTGTTAATATCATTAATATGTTTCTCTGACTTCGCGTAAATCGTGAAATTATTAGTACATTACTTGTAAAATTCAAAATAAATTTATAACTTCCTACTTACCTATATATAATAGACCTGTTTGCATTACGTATTGAACTTTTTACTACTTTCTTTGAAACGTAACAATGCTAAATATCACACAATAAAATAAGCTATGACGTCGCCGTTCAACAATAGAATCACGGTCACGTGGTTACGGCATGATTTATATTTCAAAATTCGTTTTACTATGAAATAATTGCAATTGCGTGTTCTTTCTATTTCAGGAATATCGGGATTTACATTAACATGATCAAAATATTTTGTTTTACAACGTGAAAGCGTTAAATGTGGATGAGAATTATCAAGATTGTGTGTAAAATGTCTCTAAATATAAGGTAAGTTATTTTCATATGTCATATATAAAAATTAATATTTGTTTTGATGATCTTGAAGAAGATTTTCGGGCTGTAGGCCGTGGTCGTGAGGCTTGTAGTTCCCCGAAGTTTCGCCAGAGACTGCGTCTGGCATCCTCAAGGGTTGTCTTGAGACGTCGGGGAACTACAAGCCTCATGACCACGGCCTACAGCCCGAAAATCTTCTTCAAGATCATCATAGCAACTCCGGCCGTGAAAATTTACGTGAATACAATAATATTTGTTTGTTTGTTCGTACTTTATGAACGGCCATACCGTTGATCCAATTGTGATGGAGTTTTTTTGCAAAATGTTCAAGAGATTCCCGGGATGAACATAGGCTATAAGAGAATTGTAATACTCAACTCCTACACCCTTAAAAATCGCCTTTTGTAGTGGAAAACGTGAACAGTTAGCTCTTTGGGCGCTTAAATGACTTACGCTGCCTAAAACCATAACGGTGCGCCGCTCGTCTTGTGTTCGACGAAATTATTAATTTCAACGAACCTCCTGCGATGCATAGGAAACCCACAAACCTTCTATAGATATTATGCAGAGCAGCTGTAACCAACCATGTCTCTATCGCGTTTGTTGCAAAACACACAATCTCTGATAGGACTGATAGCGTTTACGTTTTTATTTAATAATAATAATAATAATAATAATAATAATAATAATAATAATAATAATAATAATAATAATAATATAATAATAATAATAATAATAATATATAATAATAAAATAATAATAATAATAATAATGCTATATTTAAAGATTTGGCGCTAAAAGTGTGTACTTCATGAGCCAGTACAATGGATGAAATAAAAAACTTTTAATGGCGCTTAGTCGGTTGATGCATAACGCCGTCCAATTGTATTTACGAATTGTAATAATAAAACAATGAAAACATGTCATATATTACAACTTACCTTTTCCTGTACCTTGGATGCTTTTAGTTTACTTTTTCACGCCGGTAGGAAGAAAGTAAAGAAATCACCTTTTTCTTGCATATATTCGGAAATATATCCATCTTATCTCCTATTGCCCTCCAGGCATCTCCTTTCAACTTTTTTTTAAAATGATCCTTCTACTTGCTTACTTACTTACTTACTCACTGCCACTATCGAACCCGGTTCATGGCCGCGCGGATATAAGCTCTCCATACATCCCTATCCTGAGCTAATGTTTTCCAATCATTCCCTTATAATATACTTCCCTCAAATCATAGTTAATGTTTTTCTCCCACCTCATTCTTGGTCTACCAATTGGGCGTTTTCCCTCTGGTTTTCCTACAAGAAGCTTCCATGAAAGTCTTTCATTCCCCATACTTTCCACATGTCCTGCCCATCGCAGTTTACGAGACTTAACTGTTCTTATTATATCTGGCATCCTATAAAGCCATGAAATTCACTGTTGTGCAGTCCATTTTCCTACGAGCTTTATTCTCAAAAACTCGTAATCTCCTTTCCTCCCTTAAAGTAAGAGTCCATGTTTCGCACCCATATAATATAACTGGTAGAATAATAGTTTTATATATTTTCAGATTAACGTTTTTGAAAGGTGCTGGGGCATTAAAGTCTCTGTAATGCACAATAGCACGCATTTCCAGAATTGAACCTTTGTTTAATTTCTTTGTGCATCTCATTCCTATTTGTGATTATTGTTCCTAGGTATTTGAATTCAGTCACTTCCTCAAAATTTCCCTCATATGTCTTTAGCTGTCCATTTCTATTATATAATGTATTTCTATGTGTGACCATATATTTAGTTTTATTGATATTTACTTCCAGTCCTAATTTCTTAGTGTTACTCAATAATATGTGCGTGTTGTCCTTTAGTATCTCCTCGCTATCGGCTAATAGCACTACATCATCAGCATAAACTAACAGCTTAATAATACCATTGAGTTGTAAGCCTTCCTCATTCTCTAAAGATTTGATGGCATGCTCTACTACAATATTAAATAATCCTTGCTCTGGATTTCAAAAGTATCCGAAAACTGTTTTCCTACACGCACCCTACTCTTTGTGCCATTTAGACAAATTTGTATAAGTCTAACTAACTTTTTAGGAATTCCGAACTCCAGCAGGATAACTACTCCCTCTTAATTAAATTGTATGATTTTTTGTAGTCTAAGTATAGTTGAAGTACAGTACCATTATATTCCCATTTATTTTCTAAAAATCTGTTGTAGACCTGTTTCTTCTAAATCCACATAGATGATATCCTAGAATGTCATCAATATAGGGAATAAGTCTGCTTACTAATATATTTGTTAGAATTTTGTACGAAGTTGAAAGTAATGAGATGCCCCTGTAGTTGTAAATTAAATTAAATTAAATTTGCAAAGCACTAATTTCATTAAGTACTTTCTAATCGTTCGTTTTCTTCTGTGTTGTTAAAAATATTAAATAAAATAAACTAATTGATGTATTCTACAGGATACATTGCGAATTTAAGGGTTAACAGGTCTCCTCCTGACCACTCCATAATAATTCATAAAATAAAACCTACAGGTGCGCGCGGAAAACAAAGAACCTCTCACGCTCCCATCCAAATCTGAACAGCGAACCATCAAAGTTTTCGTGGAAAAAACTGATAATGGGTGGATAGTCGTGCGCCGCGCGCGTGCACCCTAACACCCCGTACAAATCCGACGAAGATGGAGCGCGCGCTCGGCGCGCGCGCTGAATGGCTCGCAAGTCTATACCTACCTTAAGAAATATACAAAATTAATGTACACAGAATTGAATATCTCAAAAAGCTCTACAAAAATGTCCTCGACAGCATATGTTTATCACTTCCGGATAACTCACAATAACCATTTTTGTCTTTCATCGTTACCGAAAGTCCCGCGCCATAGCCGAGTGGTTAAGGCAAGAAGTCTTGGCGTAGATCTACGGAACTTACGCTGGTTCGAGTCTACATGGGGGAAGACATTTTTCTCATGGAATTTCGGCCAGGATGGGACCCGTGCACAGACAGCCAGAAATGAAATCTAGCTGAAAAAAAAAATATTTTCACTCACCTTCATCAATTTATCTTTTTTTTTCACAAATATAATCGTTATATGACGGTTCTTAACTTATCTGCAAAGGAGGGTACAATTCTAATACTTATGAAGACAATATAAACATCGGAAGTTGCCGATTGTTAGAACTCACCTGTTCTATATCCCAGTTGTGTTATTAGCGTTGTGGCTTCAACTTCAGCGAGATTTTCTTCTTACTCTATATGGATACTTCACCTCAAGGTTTGTAATTTTATTGATATATTTAATATTTTTCTATATAACCAGATATTATGTTCAATACATGTGGAATCATATCTTCCAAGCACTAAAAAATTTACACAATCATCGTATTTTAAATTGAGCTACAAAGAAAACAGTTCTGAACAGTAGTAGAAATGTTATTTATAATATAGAGTGATTTATGGACTTTAATTTCCGCTTTATAACATGTGTGCAAAATTATTGCGTTTTTTTAATAAGCTTTTCTCATTACAGGAGGTAGCCAGAGCAACCTACCGTTGCGCTCAGAGAATAATTGTTTGATTTAATATGGAAAAAATTATAGAGGCAATAAGTTATCATTTAGTAAACAAATTAGGGTAGGGACATGTTAGCAGAGTGTTTTAAATGATATTAAAAAATCAATATTTTTTGAAAACCGATTTTCTCAAACATACGAAGTTGTGCGCGACAAAAAAATCTAATGAAATATTCTGATTCGCTAGGAGTGGATGTTAACTTTCCCGTTATGAAGAATTAATTTAGAAAAAAAGGCAGTCGTTGGAAAATTATGTTCCATCTGCTTATGAAATTGGAAGACCCTAAATAACTTTCAAAGAGGCTGGAATAAAATAAATGTTCATTTGGGCACGAATTCTCTCGCTATGAACTTGCTGTTGCAACAGAAATATCACTTTTGTGATTAGGTAAACGGGATACTGCTGATGTTTTAAAGACATTACTCAAAAAAAACACAAAAATAGCTTCAAGATAATAATAAACATTACAAATCACCCCGCTCAACTCCCCTATCTTCTATGTCGGATGAAGCATTGTCTTTTTGACAATAAAATATCAATTTGTCGATATATTAACATGATACTAGGTGTCAAAAAGAAAGGTTGTGATATTTTATCGGCACTATAATGCTTCTAGGGAAGCAAATTTGTTATTCTACCTTTCTCAAGACAGACATTTCAGCCGAAATAAGACTTTTTTATTTTTATTCCAGCCTCTTCGAAAGATAATTTGGGTCTTACAATTCCACAGGCAGATGGAACAAGATTTTCCAATGACTATCAAGTGTTCTAAATTCTTAATAACGGGATAGTTTATATTTACTTTTAGCCAATTAGAATATTTTAGTAGAAATCTTTTTATTTCTCTCGCACAACAACCTATGTTTTATAAAATCGCTTTTAAAGAATGTTTAATTTTTTTAAAACAATCTCTGAACAATCTTCTAACTGTATTTTATTAATAGAGGATCACTTATTGTATTTATTAAATAAGTTTTCTTCATATATTAAATCAAACAATTCTCTGCGCGCGGAGATAGGCCTCAGCTGCCGGCCGCCGCCTAATAATAAAAAAGGCTAATTACAAAAATAACGCAATAATTTGCACACATGTTATTGTGCGGGAATCGAAGTCCATAAATCACTCTATAATCTAGCTAAAATGTGTACTACAGTTCAGAAGTGTTTTTAGTAGCTCAATTTAAAGTAAAACGATTGTGTACAATTTTTGGTGTTTCGAAGGTATGACTCCGCGTGTATTTAACACAATATCTGGTTGTATAGAAACATGTTAAATATATCAATGAAAAGTACAAACCTTGAGGTAAAGTATCCATATAGAATAAAAAGAATTATTCACTGAACATTAATGTAAAACGTATTTATTTCTACAGCTCGGTACACAATTGGGATGTGGACCAGATGAGTTCTTAACTATCGGTAACTTCCGATGTTTATATTGTCTGCATACATTTTAGAATTCTACCCTATTTTTCTGATATGTGAGGAACAGTCATCTGACAATAATTTTAGAGTGAAGAAAGATGAATTGGCGAGAGTTGATAAACTACATTTTTCCAGCTAGATTTCGTATCTGGCCCACTGTGTGGCGCCCACCCAGCATCGTGAGGCATTTGGGTAGCTACAATAAGTAGCGAGTCCAGGTTTAGAATACCAGCTATAACGGCTGGAGGATCCGAAATGATGACAACATGTCACCCTACACTGGCTAGATGATCGTGTACCTCTGTGATTAACACATGTGGATGTAAAGCCAACAGCCGGCTGTTCAGCCAAAAGACATCTAGGTCTGTCGCGCTTTGAGTTTTTTTATATACCAAGAAGATCGTGGTAAGTTGATTACCGGCCAAGCGTGCTCTGCCAATACCGTTCATCCAATTGATATGCGGCGTTTTCGAAAATGTTCAGGAGATTCCGGGAAATGAACATAGACTGTAAAGAGAGTTGTAATACTCAACCATTTCATTCCTAAAAATCACCCTTTGTAGTGAGAAACGTGAAATAAAGTCCCTATTTTGACTCTTAAATGGCTTACGCTGCCTAAACCATAACAAATACACAAATAGATGTATACATAATTAAACATCTGAAAAAAAAAGAACTCTACAAAAAAGTAGAGTATAAAAGCGCACGGCTGGTGGTAAAAACACATTAACATTTATTTAGGAGTAACAGCGCACGCCGGGTATTAGCTATAATATATAAAACAAAGTTAGTGTGGTGAATTAGAATGTAGGTGTAGGAGCGCAGTAGAAGTTAATTAGAGAACTTGGTAGATAGATAAGAACGATTCAGAAATACGAAATTCTATTCTATTCTATAGTGTTCTGCCCTAGAGCAGGACTTTCACTGTATCCATGGCATTTTCATGCTTTGCAGCTTTACTAGGGAATTATAGATGTGGTAGTTTCCCGTTGCTTTTCACACCGCTGAAAGATCATAAAGATGATGGCCAGGTGATGTTCAGGGACATTTTGGGCCTTAATGCTACCTGACATTTTTCTTATAAGTGTGGAAAAATCCTTACCCAGGTAGCTTGTCCTGATCTCGAATCGAATCCGGGCCCTCTGCATGATAAAGCAGCAGGATATCCCGAGACTACAGCGGTGGAAATTATGTTACAGTTAGTTGGAAAGTAAATATTGACCATATAATGTAATATGAGGACATCCACTTATAATGATTCCGCAGATTGTTGGATTACAAATGGAGGTCAACCAATTATGCAAGACACTGCATTTTAGACATTACATTTGGAGTTGTAAGTAATTTTAAAAAGTCAACATTTATAATTATAGACATATTATTTAAAACTAGGCATTTGAGGCACTATGACCAAGACTTCAAACATATATATCACTAGAATTAATAAACTGTTATCGGAATAAGTATATTTAAGAAAATTAGATAGACAACTGGATTATGCCGTAAACACAACTGCACTGCTTAATATATTGGAAAAAGTTAAATATATTTTTAAGATTCTCAAATTCAGTTAAAAGTTAATTCCCTTCCATAATTAGGCTATCTACACACTACATCACTAATTCTCCATAGTTAAATGTTGCCTTTTGTTATTTTAAAAAATCTGTTCTCTGAATTATGAACAGACTGTAATCTAAACGATTTCCATGTTTAACTTATTGTTTTAAAAACACATAAGTAATTTTCATGTTGTTGCTTTTGTTAAACAGGGATCTTCATTCTGGTTTTCTAAACACGGAAGTAATCAATTTTAAACAATCAACCGTACAGCGTGTCGGATATAACTTATAGCAAATATATTTTCCCTTTCAATGGAACAAGTGTAAATTAATTAAATCGAAAAAAAAAAATTAGCAATTGATAATAATATATTTTTCATCTCAGACTGTAGATACCCTTCCTGAAATTGGTTGCGTTACATACATTTGTTCTAGCCAAGAGAAGGTATTTCACTGCAAACTCAGCATTCTCCGTTATTTCCTTAATTTTGCCTTCCTTTTTGTATCCGCATACAAAACATTTATTTTAATATTGGCTCTGATCTGATGTACTTTCCCTCTACTCTTATATCTTATTTGTAATTTGTGCGTGGTACTAAACTCAATTTGCGACATGCTGTCGATCATATTACCAGCAAGTACGGCTGGGGTAATCGGGTTGGTCAGCTGTCCCTCATTCCATTCGAACCAAGGAACACCTCTCTGAAACCCTCTTAGATACTTGAAGTAATTTTGTTCGGAATATCCCTTCTTTGGCTTAGATTACTTTACTGGGACGACGATCTGCCCCTTGTCTGAATGTTTCCTTTTCGTGTGTGATTGACACGTGTCTGTTGATTTATTTTAGCTACCTGTGATCGAGGTGTTTTTTGCTTCTTACGTTTACAACAAAATATACAAGCTTTTTCAAAATTCGTATAACTAACAACAATATCACTCCTATCATCATATATAGTTACATTGTTTCCTGTATTAATTCCCTCATTTAATTGGCCTACATGACTTTCAGTTTCGTTCCTTTTAGGACCCTGATCTAACTCAATGTTGTCCTCTGCAAAATCATTAATATTATTTGCTTGATTCTGTGTTTCTTTATGCTCATGATTTTCACCTATTTCTAGTTCTTCGTCTGGTTCTGACACTTCACTATTATTTATTCATATATATGCAAATTCAGTTATTTTCGCTTCCAATATCTGTCTATCTCTCTCGATTTGCTCCCTTGTTTCTTTTAATGTTTCTAACACCTGTTCTCTTTCCAAATTTCTTCGTCCTTTGCTCTTTCTTGCTCTAATCTTAATCATTTGTTTTCTGATCTAATTTATTCAATTTCTCTTTCATGAAAATTTTCATGTTGTTCCTCTAGTAGCTTCAACATTGCATTAATATCTATCTTTAGTTCTCCCTCCATTTTGTATTGTTTTAATCTTTACAGCTTATACCTCATTTAACACTAGCAATACCAACGGGGGTACATTATGACCACCTTCTGTCATTTTAATTGTCTTTTAATTTGTTCACTAGAAGCATGAATTTAATAGTTATTGTCATTCATTGTCTCTAGTATTGAAATGCGTCATTGTTTGTAAGTTTTCATTGTTGGTCATTTATGAAACAATGATCTGTTATTGTTGGTAGTTCTTGTGATGCATAACATACCTTGAATTTTTTTCTTGTCTTCTTCTAATTCTATTTTTACTTACAATGGAGTTGGTTTATGCAATTTATTCTTTCATTATTGATTGGTCTGCCAGTTTGTTCTCGTATAACACTTCGTTTTTTTTACATATTCAGTATTCAGCCTGCCTTGTGTGAAGTTATAGTAATTCATACATGTGAGTAACAAAATTATTTCAAAATGCCTCGAGGTCAAAGGAATTATGGATATGTTTGATAATTAGATAGTTCCAGATTTTGAAACTGATGATAGTGATGAGGAAGTGAGAGAAACACAATGTGAAAATATTGTGCGTGAGCAAGTTGACGAAGCAGTTTATGGTTTTCTGACGATGACGATAAGGGTCATATTAATAGTGTAATTTAAGATGATGTCTGTGCTGGTCTGTTGCAGCTAGTGGAAGATTTTCACATCAAAGCTCGGCCTGTAAGATGTATAGCACAAAATGTTATAAAAGAACGGTAAAAACTAAGAAATGAAGATAAAGTGAAAACCATTAGAGAATCATTTGAAAAATGCTTCACATCGGAAGTTATAAATATCATAGAACACACCAATGAAGAATCAGCAAGAAAAAATATAGGGCATACCAGCAACAAATATATGTAAGTTTATAGCTTACATAGAGCTTCTTATCTACTCGTATATGTGACTAGAAGGTGACAGTCGCAACTGTATTTCAGATCTCTGGTCCAATATTTGTAGCAGATTCATATATACTGCAACTATGAGTAGGACCACGTTTCTGCAACTAACTAAAATAACTAGATTTGCTGATAGAGAAACCCGATATGAACACAGGAAACAAGATAAGTGTACAGCAATAAGACAGGTATTTGAAAAATTAACCAAGCTTTGCCAAAATGTTTTTGTGCTGGAATTCATACAGTAGTTGATGAAATGCTATCATTATTCAGTGGAAAGTGTCCTTTCAAAGTGCAGGTGTAAGAAAGGAAAAATACAACAAAATTAGTAAAACAACAATAAAATGTGTGCCACAGGTATGCTTGTGGGAGGCATAGCAAGAAAGCAGTGATTTGTTCAAAATGTGAACAGAGTTCTGAGGAGAGTGATGAGTGACAGGGATTATATTATCAATGATTAGATTCGGGTATTGACCTCAATGTATTGTTTCTACAAATATCAATAATTTGCACAAATGTTCTACTTACATTAAGACACAGACTGCTATATCAGAGTAAATATGTAATGTGATTAATGAAACAAAATGTAAAAGTAAGTTAAATATTACATAAATATGCATGACATTCTACAGCATTTAAGTTTGGAAAAAATACGTTAAACTCTGTTAAAAAACACACATTATATTGTTTTAAGTGGTGGTCATTAAGTACGCCCCCCCCCCGTTGGTAGTAGTCTATAAGTTATGTAATATAGCTTGGTATTGCTAGGGTTATGATTGTTCCTCCTTAATATTTTGTATTTAATTTTATCCCTACTCTATTTCATATGTTTTTCTTCTTTAATTTCATTGTATTCTGCTCTCAAGTTTGACTACTCCTAAGATTCATCGACACTCGCGATTAAATAATATTTTTATTCGCAGTACTTTTTGTTGCCTACATGTTTTTTTTGATGTCTTCTAGTTATTGCCATGCTTTACCTCCACTTCTAATTCTCGTCCGTAGGATTTTCTGTTCATACACTCCTTTGATTATATTTGGCAGCTTCACGGAACCCACAGTTGCGCAGCCAATTTGGGGAAAGGAGAGCTTATTACAAGGTTTATTTGGGTTGTTTTTGTGTCCAGGGATATGGGAGTTTGGACAGTTGGTGCGCTGGACTGCTCAGGTTTAGGGTTCGTTACGTAGAGCTGATATCTTATCTAGGTACACGAGACGAATATTGAAGTTAGAAATCAATGGAGGCTACCGTAGAGTTAACACTATGATGCACTTTTATTGTACATGTATTCGGCGCTCCGGCTACTAATTTGAATGCCGAGCATAATTGTGACTCAAATTGATTTAGACAAGTGAAGACTAGTATTTTAGCGGAGTCAGAGAAGTGCTCTGCTCGGCCGCAGGCCTACGGGTAGTGTCCGATATTTTTCGAGAATAAATTTATTTAGTCTCATTTGGTACTTTTTCATCACCCCTAAATATGTGTTTTAGTCTTCTTGACAAAGTTATAATGTTACAGGTTTTATGGTTGGTCCACCTCTTCCCTATACTTTCATATATATGATGCCTACGCCCATTTTTCATTCCTAAACGTTGTCCAAGCTCTATTTCTTATTCCGAAGTTGCCTAAATAATTTTATAACGATTCTTTTAATGACTTAATTATTCATCATGTACAGCACTCAAGACGGTATTACCGCTGGCTGACGTACTTCCAGTTTTAATTGATACGGGGGGGCGCACTGCGCTCGTTAAGATGGGAAGACCTGTCTTCTGTACTCGGCTGTGTGTGTGTATTTTGCTAGGTTAGGATTATGTCCGGTGGAAAATGCCTTGGTCGTGTACATGTTTAATGTAAAGGGAACTACAGAATCCCTTGCCTATTGTATTCTGTTTACGTTAATGACGCGAAAACCATGCGTTAGGTGAGGATTTTAACCTGACTCTTGACTCCATGATACTAGTATTCTATTAAACTTTATATAAAACTATCTATGATTATAAAGTTATTTATATGTTAATTACACTGCAAATGTTTTACAGATTATCTTGAATATAAACTCAGCATATCTGGGATTATTATAACTCTACCATGTTATCAGCCTATGTTAATTACTTAAAAAAATTTCTAAAGTATATTACAGGACTTAGTAAGGCCGTTTCTAACTGTGGAATTTTATATGAATTCGGGTCATTCCAGGACGACATTAACTGTAAAATTCGTGTACTCAAATACTGGTTGCGAGTAATCCAAGGTGAACAAACAATGCTTAGAGCAATTTGTTACGACCACCAAATTAAAAACATAGATGATAAATTTTGGGCAGACGAGGTTAGGAGAGAACTCCAAAAGATTGGGATGGGCTGGATATGGGAAAAAGGGACTGAAAATCGCAAGAACGTGTGGAGAAAAATAAGGAGGAGGTACTTAGATATAAACCAACAAGATACTTTCGCCGAATGTACAGGAAAACGCTCACTGTGTTTACAAAGAGACCTAAAACACGTCTGGGGAAAAGAATCGTATATACTCAACCTAGGATTTAAGGAGAGATCAGGGCTTGCTTGGTTTAGGCTAGGGGCATGGAAATTTCTAAAAATTAGCGACGATCACGATATGCGAATATGTCCAATGTGCGGAAACTTTGAAGATGAGATACATATATTAGGAAAATGTAATGATTTAGAATATTGGAGACGTCAGTTATTACCGGAAAGATTCTAAATTCAAATCGGGAGAGATTGGCATGCTACGAGTTATTGGTAAATCCAGAAAATTGGATAAACTCGGTAAATTTCTGGACAAAACGCGAAAAATAAGGACAACACTCATTCATGAATAAATATATGTTATCAAAATGCAATACCATTAATTATTAACAATTATATATAAATTAATTAGCGTATAATGCTATTGTGTTATTATTTAATTGTAATATTAATGTGTTTTCTTTATGTAATTGTAATGTTAATGTTTTTCTAGTGTATAATGCTATTGTGTTATTACTTAATTGTAATATTATTGTGTTTTCTTTATGTAATTGTAATGTTATTGCTGTTTTTGTTGTTTATTTTTCTTTACACTAGTACCAATTATTACTTTATTGTAACGGACTGTCAACAGCACGTACGGCTTACTGCCGTGCGACCCATATTTGTAAATAATATTGTAAATATCTTACTTTTTGTCTAATAAAGTCCTACTACTACTACTTTAAAAAATATGGTAATTCTTTTTTATATTAGATACTTGAGAGCAAAGGATGGAAATATTTCTTGGCACAGTATAAAAAGAATTACAATTTCGCGTTCTTTTAATCTCAGGAAAATTGGGATTAACATAAACAGGATGAAAATATTTTAATTTATAACATAAAGCATTAAATATGGCTGAAAATTAATACGTTTGTGTGTAAAATTGCACTAAGACACAAGGTAAGTAAGTTTCATATAAAAGATAAAACAAAGATAGTGTGGAGAATTCAAATGTAGTTGTAGGAGCGAAGTAGTTCATTAGAGAAATGAGTAGATAGATAAGAACGATTCAGAAATTCGAAATTATATTCAATTCTATAGTGGTCAGCCGTAGGGCAATATTTCACTTAATTCAGAGTATTTTTATGCTTTCCAGCTTTACTAGGGAATTATACGTGTGGTATCTTCCCGTTGCTTTCTACACCGGTGTAGGATGATAATTATGACGGCCAGATGGTGTTCAGGGACATTTTGAACCTTAAAGCTACCTGAAATTTGTTTTATAGGTGAATAAAAAACCTCAAGCAGGAAGCTTGTGCCGACTTTCAATCGAACCCGAGCCCGCTGCGTGACAGGCAGCACGCTACCTCGAGACCACAGCGGTGGACATTGTGATACAGTTGGTTGAAAAGTAAATATTTCACATATATTTTATTTTATTTGAGGACATCCATTTATAATGAATCCCCAGATTGTTGGACTACAAATCGTCAACCGAATTCGTAAGACACTAAATTATAGACATTCATATTGGAGTTACAAGCAATTAAAATAATGTCAACATTTAAATTTATAGACATATTATTTAAAACTAGGCTTTTCAGGCGCTATCACCAAAAAATTAAAACATATCTATTTCACTGGAATTAATAAACTGTTCTCTGAAAAGGCATATTTAAGAAATTGAGATAGACAACTGCGTTATAAACACAACTGCACTAATTAATATATAGAAAAGAGTTAAATATATATATTTTTAAGTTTCTCAAATTCACTTAAAAGTTTATTCCCATCCATAATTATCTACACACTACATCACTAGATTCTCCACAGCTAAATGTTAGCTTTTGTTATTTTGAACAATTTGTTCGCTGGATAATGTACGAAAAATAAACTGAACGATTTCCATGTCAATTGTTTTAAATTCACATCAGACATTTTCATGTTGTTGTGTTTGTAATCAGGGTCTTCATTATCGTTTTCTAAACACGAAACTAATCACTTTTAAACTATCAACCGTACAACATGTCGGATATATAGCAATAATAATTTCAGTTTCAATGGAAACATTTGTTAATTAAGTAAATCGAAGAAATTCAAGAAATGAAAATGGTATATTTTTCATCTGAGACTGTGAGTAACTATCCACAAATTGGTTGGGTTACATACATTGTGTTGTGCCCAAGAGCAGGTCTTTCACTGCAAACTCAGCATTCTCCACTCTTTCCTTAACTGATCCTTCCTTTTTTTATCCATATACAAACCATTTATTTTAACATTATCTCTCATCTGATGTATTTTCTCTCTCTAACCTTCTTACCGTTAACCATTCCTTCTAGGTCATCCGTCAGAAATCAGTTACTTCTTAGTCAGTGGCCAATCAAATTTCTATTCCTCTCCTTTATGAGTTCCAGCATTGATTTTCCTTCACCCACTATGTCTAGCACATATTAATTTTTTTATTTCGTCTGTCCAATTAATACGCACTATCCTTCTCCAATCCATATCTCAAAAGCTTTCAGTACCATTTTCCTCAATCCGTCATAATGTCCAGGTCTGTGCACCGTACAATGTTACACTCCACACAATATTTTCTTCCATACTCATTTTGCCAAACGTCCGCAGATAATGCCTCTCTTTTCGTTAATGATGGGTTAATTGATTAGAAAATGCTAATCCAGCAAATCCTAACGATTAAAATATATTTAAGTTTCCTTAACGATAGGGGCTCTGATCTGCGAGTAGGTTATAATCAGTTACTGTATTTGCTTAAGATGCCTCTGATATGAACTGACAAAAGTCGTTAACATTTTCCTCTTATTTCGCGTAAACGTGAAATATTTAATAAATTACTTGTAAAATTCATAATATATTAATAATTTCCTTTTTACCTACATTATAATAGACCTGTTGCTGTACATATAGAACCTTTTATTACTTTCTTTGAAAAATAATACAGCGAAATATGACTGAATAAAATAAGCTATGACGTCGCATTTCAAGAATAGCATCACGGTCACGTGGTTACAGCATAACAAATGTATCAAAATTCCTTTTGCTATAAAATATTTACAATTTCGCTTTCTTTAGTTATACGAAAATCGGGATTAACTTAGAGGATCAAAATAGTTTGGTTTACAACGTGAAAGCGTTAAATGTGGCAGAGAATTAAACAAATTGTGTGCAAAATTTCTTTAAAATACAAGCTAAATAAGTCTCATATGAAGGATAAAATAAGTTAGTGAGGAGAAAAGAATGTAGGTGTAAATGCGCAGTAGAAGTTCATTAGAAACTGGGTAGATAGATAAGAACGACTCAGAAATTCGAAATTATATTCTATTCTATATTCTTCTGCCCTAGGGCAAGTCTTTCACTGCATTCATAGCATTTTCATGCTTTGAAAGTTTATTAGGGTGTTATAGGAGTGGTAGATTCCCTGTGATTTCGATACGGTGAATGATGATAATTAAAATGGCCAGATGATGTTCAGGGTCAAATCGGGCCTTTAGGTTACCTGACATTTGTCTTACAGGTGGAGAAAAAACTTCACCCAGGAAGCTTGTGCCAACCTGGAAACGAACCAGGCCCGCTGCGTGACAAGGCAGAACGCTACCCCGAAGTCATAGCTGTGGACATTGGTTGAAAAGTAGATATTTTTCATATAATTTAATTTAATTTAAGGACATCCATTTATAATGAATCCCCAGATTGGTGAACTAGAAATGGAGGACAACCGAATACTTAAGACACTGAATTTTAGACATTAAATTTGGAGTTTGTGACGGGGTTTTTACTTGCCATATGTCACTTTGGATATTTGTCCCACTGTTGGGAGACACTTGTGACAGGATTTTAGCTCAGGTTGATTAGGTTTGGTGTCCGAGGGATATTGGTACATGGACGGTTTTATGCTCCGGACTGCTCGGGTTTATGGTTCGGTAAGAGCTGGATTCTCGTCATAGGTTCACGCAAGAAGATTAAAGTGATATATTATTAGGTAAATTACTGGAGGCTGCCGTGGAGTTAACACAATGAGTAATTTATTTTACTAGAGGTATACACTAGTCGGTTCTCCGACTGCTTTCTTGAGTTCCAAAGCACAAAGTAGGAGACGATCCTGAATTTGACGAAGTTAGAGAAATCTGCCCTGTTATATAAAGACTTATTAAACACACTGTGTACATTATATACATGTGTGGCGGTCCTCGTGAACACGTATCTTAGGGAGAAGTTTGGTTCCTTCCATTCTTCGGTGTTCATCGCTGGGGTCAGGAAGAATCCGTGGTCTATATCCTCTGCTTTTTCTTCTCTCTCTCTCTTATGTGTGCTTCGTAGGCTGGGGTGTGTGGCAGGTTATATTGTAACGCTATTTCTCTGATGAAGAAGTCGGTTTTGGTTAGATGGTATATGAGTCGGGACTCGTTGACCTTGAAACCCTAAGTACTCTCCGGAGGTAGGCAATTTTGACCATTTCCAGTATTTTCAGATTTTCTATGGCTAACCGAGTCCAGAATTTGGTGATTGCATAGCACGCTATTGGTGATATCTTAATATGAAATAGTCTTACAGCTGTTTCGATTGACAGCTTTTCGACATTTCGAATGCCAAATGTGGCCTTTAATGCTGAGTTGCATCTTTCCTGGTTGTGCTTGGTGAATGATTTTCCTATGACTTGCAACGTTAGACCGAGATACTTGTAGCAGTTGGCTAATTCTAGTTCGGCATTTCCGTATTTGAATTTGTCATCCCTGTTTACGTTTCCTCCTCGTCTAAATTTCATAATCTTAGTTTTGCTTGTGTTAACTTCTAGTTCGTTCCGGTGCGCCCAATTGTGTAGTTTATCCAGGCTAGTCTGAAGAGCTACTTTATTCTGGATAAGATGACTATATCATCTACATAAAGGATGACCGTGGCTACCGGAGATGCTACTTCTTGGACTACGTCGTGGGTTAGCAAGTTGAAGAGCAATGGGCTAAGAGGATCCCCTTGAAGCACTCCGTTTGTTTGTATTATGTGATCAGATTCGCTAACTTTGTCATTTATGGTTAGTAGGTTGAAAGCCAGTATACTTTCAATTAGTTTCAAGAAACGGTTCTGTTTTCCCAGTATTCTGGAGATTTTGTCCAGTAATGTGTTTCTATGTACGCTGTCTAACGCCTTGGAGAAATCTATGAAAGCCGCGTATACGTGGCCACCCGCGGTGCTTGTTGCTTCCCAGATGATGGATAACTCTCTCTCGATGGCTTGTATCGTGGATTTTCTCGCACGAATCCGTATTGTTCCTCAGGAATGAATGTGCTGGCTTGGGGAAGGATACTTTGTAGTATAATCTTCATCAGAATTTTAAAAGGCGCACATTCCAGTGCAATTCCGCGGTAAGCGTCGGGTGAGTCTTTTGGCCCTTTTCCTTTATACGGCATTAGAATGTCGGACTCTCTCCAACTCCCTGGTATGATGCTTAAGTCAATGCATTTGTTGATTATCGCCGTCCAGGTTTCGAGAGTTACTGGTAGAGAGTCCATTAGGACTTCGTTTGTTAGGTTGTCGTGTCCTACAGCTTTTCTTCGTTTGCATCTGCATATATATATATATATATATATATATATATATTGGAAATAGGCCGGTTTCGCGACCTGTTGGCGTCGTGAAACGGGCTTGAATTGTTTTGTGGAATCGGCCGATCGCGAAGCAACCTTGGCATTATTCCCAATTTTTAGCTCGCCTAAATAAACGCAGTGATTTTGAAGCAAAATTATAGTTCGCAAACATGGCTCAAGCTTTGACGACAGAAGTATCTTTCGTGCCTACGGCTGGTTACTTCACGTCCGACAATTACGACGATTGTGTTAATTATATATTAACATATTTGGAACAACAAAAATATATTAAATTAGTGATACACAGGTCGACATTGTTTATAAAAGATGGGCATCTCGCTCTTTCGATTCGCAAAAGCGTAATTATCATTTCATTAATCAGTCGATAACCTTATACTTATATTTCGCGCGTAAAATCCGCTCCTTCATACAGAATTGCGTAATTATAATCTTCGTTGTACCTCGGTACCAATGACAATAACTTTAAATCAACTTATTTATCATTTGCATTCGCATAAAACATAATAATATAGGGTCTTCCTGCACTCGACAATATTGATAATCCCGTGTGATACAAACACACATACATAACTACCTCTGTAGGCCACAATATCTTAATAAAATCACATATACCCTGTATATTAATAATTGACAAATTCCGCGCGCAGCCCTATCATTTAATTGATGAACCGACCGTTCAATTATCTCATTATACTTCCACGTTTCTTATTTAGTTTCAATGCCTATAAAGTCTGATTATTTAATCAAGAATAATATTCATTTGTTGCATCCTCATTTATGGTATTTTGATCTTATTTACGCTAATTATTATACTTTGGTTATAAGAAGAATGGCTCGGGAGCACTTATTAACTTCACTTGAATATTATAATTATTTGGAATTAAAATGCATTTAATACTTTCACTTTGGCAACACTTCGTTATTCATTATAACTCGCGGCTATCTGCATAATCTACTTAGACATTTCTACTGAGATATTTTCTTTCTTTAATTTTATAACCACTGCTGATTGTTATTAATGTTTCATGCAAACAGATCCACCGTAAATTAACAAGTTCCAAAATTTCAAAATAAAACTAAATATCACCCAATCTTATCTGAAAACGTGTATACGATTATGTTGTACATATATAAATTCTAAACAACTGTTATTAATTCTATGGTTCTCATATTTTTTTTATGTTAATACAACATAATGGTTATTATCACACTTGTTTATTAATTAATCATTACATTTTAATTATAGGAGCCTTGTGCCCCCCTCTTCTCGATATTAAAGCCTATTAATCAAGGGATATCATAATTCCCTCCGCTTTTTATTTAATTAGACTATTATTTTCCATTCTAAATTGTTCTAAGTGATTGAGGCTAATTACCTATTTAATAATATTCAATACATCATCCATTGTTATTTCTACTTATTATTTTTTATTAAGATTGGCTTCGAGTCCCGGAAAAAGAAACTGGTTCATGCATACTTCTTCAATCATATTATTGATTTAGTACCATGTTATGTTTTCAATTTGACCAATAATTGACAGTCTTTTATCAAAATTCTCTATACTGTTCATGCTTTCATCATTAAAGTGTTCGCGACAATTTACCGGTCATATTTATGAGTTCACGAAAAATATTGATATAATTTATGTTAGTTTGTCTTTTTTACATGGTACTACAATCAATTTCTGATATATTTTCAAAAAAATTACCAGCATGTACGGCTGGGGTAATCGGTTTGGTCAGTTGCCCCTCATCATATATATTGAACCAAGGACCACATTCCTGAAATCCTCTAAGGTATTTTAAGTAATTTCCTGCTACCTGATTGCTATTTGACTTGTATTTCTTCACTATCTGGGTTGGGAATCTCCCCTTTATCTATCTATCTTTGTCCCCTTTGACACCGGCATGAGTCCGATAATTTCTTTCGATTATATGTTCTACTAGAGGTGTTTCTCGCTTCTTGCTTTTGCAGCAAA
>JASPKZ010005096.1:0-27176 GCA_030220185.1 Diploptera punctata
TCTTCTCTATCTTTCTCCTCCTTGTCTCTCTCTCTATCTCTCTCTCGTCACTCTCTCTGTCTCTCTCTCTGTCCCTCACTCTCTGGTCTGTCTGGTCTGGCCTCGCTCTCTCCTCTCTCTCTTCATCTCGCGTTCTGTTATATCTGTCCTCTCTCTCTATCTCTATCTCTCTTGTCTCTCTCTGTCTGTATGTCTGTCTGTCTCTCTCTCGCTCTCTCTCTCTCTCTCTCTTTGTCTGTCTCTCCATGGCGCGACAGACCTAGAAGTCTCTTGGCCTACCATCCACACTGCTGGCCTCACATTTCATCATATAGGTAGACGATCATATAGCCAGTGTAGGGGTGACATGTGGTCAGCATGTCGGGTGTCCGAGCTCCTTCTAGCTGGTTTCCTCAACCTGATTTATGGTCGTCGGTGTAGAATTTTTTGTTTTAATTTAAAAGTATATATCAAAATGCTTACCTTCGGCACGTATTACGAATGAATGAATAGCGCATACCAAGAAGGATGTATAATTATAAACCAAAAGGGAGAAGATTGTTGGGAAGACCATTGAAGAGATGGAAGGACCAATTCCACCTATAAAGAGATCGGAACAGGCCATTGGGCTTAATCCTTGCTGTTGTGGTTGTTGTTGATGATGATGATGATTTAAAAGAATACAGTACTTTTCTGCAGTAGTAGTAGTAGTAGCGTCCGATTTCTCCATTTAGAAGCATAGAGCTTAAATTAAAACTCACTACATATTCTGACGTTTCGTCATTGCAACGTTTTCCTAGGTGTTATTTTGCAGCGCCTCGTGTTTACAGGCCGTTCCCTGTTTCTTGTTTATATTCCAAGTATCTGCTTTCTATATTTACATTTTTCATAAATAATGCCACGAGTGATTTCCAAATCATCTAGAGAATTTGGAAATCAAGAGTGGCATTTGTTAGGACTATTTAACGAATAAAATTAAGCTGTTTACTCACAAATAATTGTTTAACTATAGTTATTTTAAAATATGTATATATTTAATGTAAACGGCGATGTTTGAACAAATCAGAAATGTGAGGTTATGTTCATTCACTGCACCTTGATCATATTATTTATTGCCAAAATAAGATCGCAATATTGTAAGTGTACACCCAAGTCGAAAAATAATGAAACACATCAAACTATATATCATAATTAACACTACGGGTTATTCATTTTTTTTAGTAAACAACTCAGTAAAATCAAGGAATCTTTTCATTATTTGCTATATTCAATGTATTTGTTGGAGAAAAATAATGCTTTGACCTGTTCAGAACATTAAAAAGGAGGAGCTTTCTTTATCACAAAAGCAGAAGCTGATAAAGAGAAATCTATAAAGAGCGAGGTGAAACACGACTGTGATTGGTTGTAAATAAAAAATCATTGTAAAGTGATTGGTCATTGACTCCCATTTAGGGCATGAGTTAAATAGTCCATCTAAACACTTTATCTCCATACTTAAGATTATTTCTTGATCGGTTGAATCTACGTCTCGAATTTTCACATTCATCTAAGCGCATTTGTTTTGTATGAGTCCAATCCACTTTTATCTTCCAAATTTAATTTCTCTGCACATCTTTCTTGAGTTTAATTCCTTGTTCGGTTACACCTACGTCTCGCTTTTTCACATAGGCTACATGTATTTGTTGTGTGTTTCCAATACACTTCCATTTCTATATTTAATTTCTCTTCTTTTATCTTTTCTTGAGGTTAATTTATTGATCGGTTACACCTATGTCTCGCTTTTTCACATAGACTACATGTATTTGTTGTGTGTTTCCAATACACTTCCATTTTCTATATTTAATTTCTCTTCTTTTATCTTTTCTTGAGGTTAATTTATTGATCGGTTACACCTATCTCTCCTACTGTCACATTAATATGTTTGTCTGTTGGAAGTTTTGTAAATAACTAGCTAATACCCGGCGTGCGCTCCTACGCCTAAATACTGTAAATAAAAATAAGTGTACTTTTATGTTTAGTTGAATAAGTAAAAGGAAAAATAATTATAAATTTATATTTTTAAATACACCATGCTGATTACCCGGCGTTGCTTGATAATCTACTTATCCCGATCTTCTTGACATAAATGAGCTGAAATACGAAAATTAATGTGTTTTATGTTTAGTTAAATAAATAACAGAAAACATTTATAGTGTAATTATTTTTAGATACCCCTTGCTGTTTTTCCGGCGTTGTCCGGGAATCTGCTCATCCCGATCTTCTTGGCATAAATGAGCTAAAAGACAAAAATTAATGTACTTTTTATGATTAGTTGAGTAAGTAAAATGAAAAATAATTATAAATGTAAGCTTATATCGTAATTATTTTAAGATCCCCCGTGCTGATTACCCGGTGTTGCCCGGGAATCTACTTATCTCGATCTTCTTGGTATAAATGAGCTAAAAGACAAAATCCGTAAAAGAATATCCGCCATGTGCTGCTAAGTTTGTACAGGAATCTACGTACTTGCCTGAATCTACTTGGCATCAATGAAAGAGACAAATGGTTATTGTGAGTTATCCGTAAGAGATAAACATATGCTGTCGCGGACTTTTTTGTAGAGCTTTTTGAGATATTCAATTCTGGGTACATTAATTTTGTGTATTTGTTATGGTTTAGACAGCATAAGCCATTTAAGCATCAAAAGAGCAACTTTTTTTCACTTTTTACACTACAAGGGATGATTTTAATGGTGTAGGAGTTGAGTATCACAACTCTCTTATAGCCTATGTCCATCCCGGGAATCTCCTGAACATTTTGCATAAAGCCCCATCACAATCGGATTAATGAAATGTCCGCGCATAAAGTACGAACAAACAAACAAACATTCATTTTTATATATTAGATTATATTGTTATTCTGTGGATCTTGACTTTTCTGCAGCAGGAACTGGATGCAAATATCAAACCCAACTACTGTAGTTTGTGTTGGTTGTAACTGTAATCTTAAACTCCGTGGCAACACGCAACACTTCGCGCCACTCTGCGTTGTGGGAACTCTATACTCCAGTCAATATGAAATTAAATTGATGACGATTTTAAGAGAATGATATAAAGACGGAATCACGGAATAACAAGCTTAATTATCTTATCTGAATGACCTTCTTTTTTTCCTGCAGATGCTAACATTTCAAGGCGGTTCTGAATGGGATGATAATCACGAAGTATTACAGCACTATGTGCTCAAGTTCCTCAACCCACAAGTCACGAGATCCGCCACTGAACATTTAATATGTTTCAATGAAATCATACAACTGATGTCATTCGACAATTTAATTAGTATTGCGCCAATCCTCTTGAGGCAAATTAATAAATATCGTAAAGGGGGTCAAAGTCAGTAATTTAGATTGATCTGTTTGGAAAATTTACTTTAATTAGCTATTAGATGCGCATGCAGAACAGGATATTGAAGAGGATAATATACAGACAGCATAATATAAAGATATAGAAAATAAAGTAAATAAATTTCAGGCTAATTGTGGACCCATAAAAAGAACCTGCAGCGGGCCAGAGTTCGATCTCCGGTCGCGACAGTTTTTCTGGGTGAGGTTTTTATCGGGGTTTTTTCTCACCTGTAAGACATCCATCCATAGTAATTCTGCCCGAAGGCAGGTCCTTCACTGCAATCATAGCATTTTCATGCTATGCTTGCAGCTTTACTAGGGAATTATATAGGTGTGGTAGCTTCCCGTTGCTTTCCACACCGGTGAAGGATGATCGTGATGATGATGATGATGATGATAAGGATGATTATGATGATGATGGCCATATGATTTCGGGGACCGTTTGCGCCTTAAAGTTTTCCTGACATTTGTCTTACAGGTGAGGAAAAACCTCGATAAAAACCTCATCCAGAAAAACTGCCCCGACCGGGGATCGAACCCGGGTCCGCTGCGTGACAAGGCAGCACGCTACCTCGAGTTAAGAAAACTTTAAGGCCCAAACGGTCCCCAAAATCATATGGCCATCGCAATCATCATCATTCATATTCATCTTAGATTAAGCTTAAGATTAGGGGCTCATCATCATCACCCATCATATCATCGGTGCAACATAACCCTCCTTCCATGCGCCCCAACCTCAGAAGGGATTACAATTACCCATTGCCAGGAGAGAACACCAGAAATGTCTAAAAAAGAAAGGACAAACTGGGGGCATTAAAAATGTATTCTGATTTTTGATTAATTTGTTCAGTTCGTTATTTGTGTTGATTCTCCAATAGTTATCAGTTTCTCAATTTGATCCAAATATTCTTCTTAAAATTTTCCTTTCAAAAATTAATAATTTCTGCGATTGTTTCTTTTAGGACCCTAGTTTCAATGGTATATGTAACTACTGATCTAATGAGTGTTTTGTGTAACCTTATTTTTGCTGTTTTTGATATTAATTTGCTTTTAAATAAGGTTCTATTTGCAAAATAAGCTTTATTCCCATTTACCAATCTTTCCTCAATTTCCTCTTCTAATGCATTATGTCCGTTTGCATTGGTACCTAGGTATTTAAGTGATTCTACTGTGTTAATTGGGACACGCCGTAGCGTAGTGGTTAAGAAACTGCGCTACAAGTACTCAGCCTCTAACGGAATTGAGTACCAGATGCTTGTTCTGGGGGTAAAGGCAGCCATCACGACAACCCGGCTGACATGAAGTGCCGTTTGTCTAGAAAAGGTGGGAGCTTTAACCTCCTACTCCCCCAAGGGCCTCCCGAGGCCTGTAGTGGGACTATTTAACTTTACTTTACTGTGTTAATTTGCATGTCATCAATTTGAAGATTTTCCGATTTTCTCTTGAAATTACATTTTAAGTATTTTGTTTTATCTTGATTTATTATTAGACCAATTTCTTTATTCCTCTTTCAGTTTTATGAAGGTTTCACACAACGCTTGTTTGGTTCTTGCTGTAATCAGTATGTCATCTGCATAAGCTATAGACTGTTTGAGTTTTGTTGTAATGTTTCCCTTAATTCCAATTTCACATTGACACGTTGATTAATAATAACACTGAGCAACAAAAAAGAAACTTTTTTTTGTCTCAGAAAGAAAAGTATGTAATTCTGATAGCATTTTTTCTCCTGAATTCATATATGATATCGGTTTTTCTCCATCACGTAAGGTTTTCGAGAGACAGGCATTTATAATTTCAAACCAAGCTTTTTAGACTGGTTTTTTGATAACTTTATATCTCGTATGAGATCGTTAAGATATTCTTGAGTTAATAAATGAGGCTCAGATGAACAGCTTTGTTCAAAAGTTGTATCACCAAAATCTGTTTCATCTTCTTCCTTACTTCAACAAATGTCACATGTTCTGGAGGCTTTGGTATGGGCAATTCTTCGCAGTGTGGAACTGGTCTCATTGCAGATTGCAAGTCAGGGTACACCACTGTATGTTTTGATTTTTACCTAATCCCTTTAATGTTTGTTAAACAGAAATAATTATTTAAATCCGTTAATTGAAATTGAGTCCACCGCTGTGGCCTCGAGGTAGTGTACTGCCTTGTCGCGCAGCGGGCCCGGGTTCGATCTGCGGTCGGGGCAGTTTTTCTGGGTGAGTTTTTTATCGGGGTTTTCCTCACCTGTAAGACAAATGTCAGGAAAACTTTAAGGCCCAAACGGTCCCCGAAATCATATGGCCATCATCATCATCATCATCCTTATCGTCATCATCATCATCCTTCACTGGTGTGGAAAGCAGCGGGAAGCTACACACCTACAATTCCCTAGTAAAGCTGCAAAGCATAGCATGAAAATGTTATGGTTGCAGTGAAGGACCTGCCTTCGGGCAGAATTACTATGGATGGAATTGAAATTGAAATAAAAAAACTGTGGGTGATGGAGAAATTCCGAATACATATTTGAAAACACGATAAAAAACTGCATTAAGTACAACTATTGGTTCTCATGATACAAAAATCATGTTGACCAGTGTAATTTAGTTGCGGGCTATATGGAATTTTGTTCAGCCCTGGAGTGGCATTCTTCGAGCTAGGGGAATGTCTCAATGTTTTCTATATAGCGTGTGTGAGTCTCGCCTTAATTATGGGCTGCTAGGTGTGTAATTGGCATTTTAGAAATTTCTCCTAAGCCGTCCGTTTCACAACAATTTTTTTTTTCACTATGAGAACTGCCCAAGGGTTAAGTAGATTTCTTGACTTTTCCCAGTATTAGAGCATTCGCAAGATGTTCAGACTTGAAGATAAGAATTTCGGTAGCTCACGATCGAATTTCGTGAGACGTTCGACGATTCACGCACGTTATTCATTACCTTGTTATTTTCCTAAACAGTCACATTAAAATAACAATGACGAGGCTCCTAAAATTACAAATAAATTTTATTTTTATTTCTAAAATCTATCTCTTGAGAACCAACTCCTGTTGCTTATCTCATGCCTGTTTCAATGTGGATCGAAAAGGTTTACTTTTTTTTTTTTTTTTTTGGAATTTACAAATACATGACACTCCTGGAAGACCCAGTAGCTTACTCCAGTATTCATCACATAAGAAAAATGGTGGGGTTGTACAAGACAAGCTTTTTACTTACGCTACTTATGCCATTTTTGATGTCATTTAAAGTATTATAAAGTGTTAATGATACCATTTATCTGTGAAATATAATCATCGTCAAAATATGTAAACGCATCATGAAATGAACTAGTGGAAATATGATTTTATGTTGTAACCGTCAGACATGTTGAATTTTTCATAGAATAACTGATATGAAGAGTAATTTATTTTACGTATCAAATCACATTTAAAATGCAAGGAACCTAAAAGCTAACCAAACCTAAATCAATTACTCTTACCTAGGTGAATTCCAGGGAACGTCCTTTTTTATTATTTTACGCGGTTAAATAAGTAAAAGATAAATCCGGACCTAATTTGTTCAAACCATAGATATGAATCCCATGATTGAATGTACACATTGTGCTCATTTAATAATAACTGGAAAGCGCACTAATGTGCAAAGGAGTTTAATGCTACGGTTTATTATACAGCGTGTCGCGCCCGACGTGACGCGAATTCGCGTTTCGCTCGGCGTGATGCTGGTTCAGCATGGAGCGCATACGTTACAGCGCATATGTTTATGGAATTGTCGCCAGATGGCACCATATATATGGAAAATCAAAATGACCAACATTCATAATAAATTTCCAAATGTGTTTACAAAAACTAATGTATACAAACCTGTCCCTGCATAACCTAATAAAATAAATTACATACATACTATTTAGTAAACTATAAATTAATCTGATGTACACTAAACTGACCCATCGGATTCTAACAAAATGAAGTGATTGAACATTTATTTCTTAAAATATGGTTTGGAATTAAATGCAAATGTTGGTCATTCACCCATATGTCCTGCCATCTGGTGGATTTAATTTTATGAGCGTTCATGTATGCCAACTTCAATTTTAATAAAGAACTTTGAAAATAAATTGAGAGGAAAAATCATAATTTGTGTAAATAGATAAACACATTAAAATTCTTCATTAAAAAAGTTTCAAGTGTCGTTGCAAAACGATTAAAATAGTTCGAAATATTAGTAAAGACAGAAAAAGTAACAGCTTTTATTTATCTCTTGACTAAGTTCAAGCCACAATAACTTTTTTCTGTACATCTCTGTACTCCTTCATGCTCATATTGTATAAAACATATATAGAACTCGATGATTTGCAACAAAACTATTTAACTTTCGTCGTTAAAATTGGAAAGTTATAAAACAAGTACTGTATTTCCGATATTTTGTTATAAAATCTTAGTTTGTTTTTAGCAATTACACCAATGAGTACGGGTAATATCTTCTATATTCTTTGTTTGCGCTGGCAAATTGCGTCCTGGATTCAAGAGATTCCAAAACACGACGCGACATGTCAGCGCAAATTTTTTTGCGCCAGCAATTTGCGTTGTAGATAAACCACCTCCATTTAAATACATGGGGAGCAATTTTTGCGCTGGCGCGTTGCGTCGTAGATAAACCACAGCATAATTCATTAGTTTTTGCTCATTTGTGGTTTACACATTGTGCTCATTTGTGGTGTATCGCTGGTTAAAAGTTTGATAATCGGAAGTTTATCGCTGGTTAGAAGTAAGAATTGTTGTAACCTCTGTGACAGGAAATAGTCCCACTTTATTTTCATATTTACGAGTAAAATAACGAAGTGATAATTACATCTCTTAAGGTAAATACGTTTAATACAGTGTTTTATTAATATTTCTTGCAATTAGGTCCTCTTAAAGTGGGTAGATAAAAAGCTTGTCATCTCCCACCCGGCCAGAAAAATTATGTTTTCAAATGGGAAATCTTTCTCCATGGCGGAGGAAAGAGAATTTTTTTTCACAGAATTTCTGACAGATTGCGACCGGTGCCCACTCAGCACCATGAGGAATTTAGAGTAGGTATATGCAATAAGTGGGGGCACGCCGTAGCGTAGTGGTTAAGGCACTGTGCTACAAGCCAGAAGGTCGAGGGTTCAAGTCCGTTGGGGTCAGGATTTTTAAACTGACCCAAACCCTCTGGCGGCACTATGGCCCTGGGGTCGACTCAGCCTCTAACGGAAATGAGTACCAGACGCTTGTTCTGGGGGTAAAGGCGGCGTCACGCAGGGCTGACAACCCGGCTGACATCAAGTGCCGATTGTCCAGAAAAAGTGGGAGCCCTAACCTCCTACTACCCGAAGGGCCTCCTGAGGCCTGTAGTGGGATTACTTTACTTTACTTATATGCAATAAGTGGGGTACGCCGTAGCGTAGTGGTTAAGGCACTGAGCTACAAGACGGAGGGTCGAGGGTTCAAGTCCCGTTGGGGTCAGGATTTTTAAACTGACCCAAACCCTCTGGCGGCACTATGGCCCTGGGGTCGACTCAGCCTCTAACGGAAATGAGTACCAGACGCTTGTTCTGGGGGTAAAGGCGGCCGTCACGCAGGGCTGACAACCCGGCTGACATAAAGTGCCGATTGTCTAGAAAACGTGGGAGCCCTAACCTCCTACTACCCCAAGGGCCTCCGGGTCTGTTGTGGGATCACTTTACTTTACTATATGCAATAAGTATCTGCTCCAGGATGAGAAAACCAGCTATTACGGCTGGAAACCCGAAAATACTGACCTAATACTATTTACGTGATCGTACATCTCGATGATTAACGCATGTGGATGTAAGGCCGGTAATCGGCTATAGGACAAGGGCCTTCTAGGCCTGTAGCGTCCCGGTGAAGTGCATGTGTGTGTGTAATGGCTTTCAAAGGCTGTTATATGACATTTTTGCCATGTTTACATGATTATAAAAGATTATAAAAATATAGCCTTGTTTTGACAACTCCGTGACTCTTGACGTCACGGCCTGTGCCCCTCTTCTCGACCGACACAATCTTATTTACTGCCAAGTGTGTGTTCTGCTATCTGCATACGGATGACCTTTGACTTTCTATCGCTAGTGAACTTACACGTTGATAAATTTAGTGAGCCTTGTGGTCATTAAGTGAATTATGATCAATCAATATGGCTTTTAAAATATCTTAATTATCTGAACTACAGTTGTCAAATAAATCTCATTTTACCTCATTATGAAATTCTTTCATAATTGTCAATAATAAAATTCATTGTTAAAACCGTTGAGGTGGAGAGCCATAAAATAAAATAAGTTAAAATATACCTTCTTAGGTAAGATCCGTCGTCCTCAACTTATAAAATATGTATTCTTTATGCCTGTAGGCCTTTCAGAACATCCGCTCCATCTTCAGCAGGTCCTTCTTCGCTACAATATCTAGTATGATGGTTGATGCTGCTAGTCCTAATGTGGTGTTGTCGTGACTCAACCATCATACTAGATACTGTAGCGAAGAAGGACCTGCTGAAGAAGGAACGGATGTTCTGAAAGGCCTACAGGCATAAAGAATACTTATTTTATAAGTTGAGGACAACGGATCTTACCTAAGAAGGTATATTTTAACTTATTTTATTTAATAATTGTGTTTTTTTATCAATTGTCACACATTTGGTCACTAGTTTTCAAATAAATATCTGTCTCTGTGGATTAAGCCTAGTGGTTGCCATACTCGCCTCTGGATCCGAGATTATTTACTCACTTACTCACTGGCACTATCGAACCCGTAGGTTCATGGCCGCGCGGACATAAGTTCTCCATACATCCCTATCCTGAGATAATGCTTTCCAATCATTCCCTGCATAATTTACTTCCCTCAAATCACAGTTAATGTTATTCTTCCACCTCATTCTTGGTTTTCCTACAAGAAGTTTCCATGCACGTATTTCATTCCCCATACGTGCAACATGTCCTGCCCATCGCAATCTAAGAGACTTAACTCTTCTTATTATATCTGGCTTCCTATAAAGACCATGTAGTTCACTGTTAAGTAGTCTTCTCCATTCACCTGTCTGTTAATCTCGCTTTGGTCCAAAAATGTTCCTAAGAACTTTATTCTCAAATACTTGTAATCTCCTTTCCTCCCTTAAAGTAAGAGTCCATGTTTCGCACCCATACAATATAACTGGTAGAATAATAGTTTTATATATTTTCAGTTTAACGTTTTTTGAAAGCAGTTGAGACTTAACTTTTTTTATTAATATCTGGTTTCCCATGAGTATAATGTAGCTCACTTATGTAGTCTTCTCCATTCGCCTGTCTGTTTATCTCCCTTTGGTCCAAACATTTTCCTAAAACTTTATTTTCAAATACTCGTAATACTTCGTCTTCCCTTAAAGTAAGTAGATAAAAAAATCTAGTTTCATGATAGTACAGTATTATAACTAGCATATTACCTGGGGTTGTCCAGATATTTATTTATCCCAATCTTGTTTTCACTAATGTGCTTAACGACCCCGAAAAAACAATTTGTTTAGGGTGTTCCAAAATTATGTTGGAAAACACACACACACACACACACACACACATATATATATATCAGAAGAAAATTTAGGGATAATTAAATACACTGAAGAATATAAGTATTTGGGAATTAAAATTACTAAAGATGGAAAACAAGAAACAGAGATAAGAAACAGGATCAATATAGGAAAATATGCTATATCTGCCCTAAATGGAATAGTATGGGACAAACATATCTTCAAAGAAACAAAAAAAACTATTTTTAATACAATAATCAGAAGCATTATTACCTATGGAGCTGATGTGTGGGCTTTAAATGCACAAATGAAAAAAAAAAAAAATTACTCGCCACTGAAATGGACTACCGGAGACGTGCTGCAAGAATATCCAGGAAGGATAAAATCAGAAATTCATATATAAAAGAAAAAATGCAGGTGCAATATTCAATATTAGATTTTATAAAGAAGAAACAATTAAATTGGTACGGACACATTAGAAGGATGGAAGAAGGAAGTAATATTTGCTAAACAAAATAAGCCAGAAGAACAAAGACCATGGGCAATTATTAAAGTGTAAGACCCGCAATATCCTCAATAAGTTAGGGTTATTACACCACCAATAACAATTCCTAAGATAATCATGGATTGGGTACCACAGGGAAGGAAAAAGAAGAGTAGACCAAATATTACGTGGATTCAGGGAATCAATGAAACTAAGAGGGAATGGGAAATAGAAGAAGATATATGGATGAACAGACAAGAATGGAAAAATGTGTTGAAACAAATGTGTAGTTAACTGTGAACATGGGTACCGGAAAAATGTATATTCATTGTAAAAGCCGGAATAATAATAAAAAAATATATATCATATTTGCCTTCATTGCCAAATGTCAATAATATAGTTATAACCCGATAGCAGGCCTTTTACTGCAATCATAGCATTTTCATGCTATGCTCTCCAGCTTTACTAGGGAATTATAGGTGTTGTAGTTTCCCGTTGCTTTCCAAATCGATGAAGGATGATGATGATAATGATAAGGGTAATGGCCGGATGATTTTCGGGGACCGTTGTGCCCTTAGCGTCCTGACATTTGTCTTACAGGTGAGGAAAAGCCCCGACAAAACCTCACCCAGGAGCCTGTCCCGACCGGGAATCGAAATCTGGCCCGCTGCGTAACAAGGCAGCTCGCTCTACCTCGAGACTACAGCGGTGATCGTATACCCATCCGTAATAATTCTGCCCGAGGGCAGGTCTTTCACTGCAATCATTTGCATGCTATGCTTTGCAGCTTTACTAGGGAATTGTAGGTGTGGTAGCTTCCCGTTGCTTTTCACACCGGTGATTGATGATGATGATGATGATAATGATAAGGATGATGATGCCCATATGATTTTGGGGACCTTAAAGTTTTCCTGAGATTTGTCTTACAGGTGAGGAAAACCCCCGATAAAATCCTCACCCAGAAAAACTGCCCCGACCGGGATCGAACCCGGGCCTGCTGCGTGACAAGGCAGCACGCTACCTCGAGACCACAGCGATGGACGATCGTATATATATATATATATATATATATATATATATATATATATATGTTTAATGACAATATATTTATTATTATTATTATTATTATTATTATTATTATTATTATTATTATTATTATTATTATTATTATTATTATTATTATGTTTTTGTTAATGTGGGGCGACAACGTTCCTGTTTAACAAGCTGAAATTATTTAGTAAATGAACAAACCCATTTTCCATATTGAAATAGGATGCTTCACCGTGAAAGGATTTGTTAGCGATGAAGGTTGTGAATGGATACTCAGGTGTTTGTGGGGGATGTTATGGAAATGGAAATTAGAATAGGGTGGAGGCGACCTGATGGCGAGGAATGCTAGCTTACCTGTCCTCATGGCGCCAGAAAGACGGAGTCAGAGGCGGTGCTAGTGTCACTTTGTGTGGGAACGTGTAACTTATACAGTATATTCTGTTTATGATAGAAATATTGCGCTATCAATGTCAGATTTCTCATTGTCATTATAGCGTGTCCATAATTAAGTTAATAAATTTACACTTTGAAGATTTTAAAACATAAAAACAAAATATAGTCATCATCATCACCATCAGCATTCAGGATTATACCTGTTGGCCTGTTCCGATCTCATGTTAAAATTGGTCTATCCATCTTTTACTGGGTCTTCCTACATTTATTCGTCCTAGTGGCGTGGAAATGAAGAATCTGTTTTGGAATTCTATTGTTATCCATTCTATTGATGTGGTCAATCCATTCATCTCTTACTTACTTTACTCACTGGCACTATCGAACCCGTAAGTTCATGGCCGCGCGGACATACGCTCTCCATACATTCCTATCCTGAGCTAATAATTTCCAATCATTCCCTGTATAATCTACTTCCCTCAAATCATAGTTAATGTTATTCTCCAACCTCATTCTTATCCATTCATCTCTGTATTGTGTAATTCTATCTCCATCCATCCATAGTAATTCTGCCCGAGGGCAGGTCCTTCACTGCAATCTTAGCATTTTCATGTTATGTTTGCAGCTTTACTAGGGAATTGTAGGTGTGGTAGCTTCCCGTTGTTTTCGAAACCGGTGAAATATGATGATGATGGCCATATGATTTCGGGGACCGTTTTGGCCTTAAAGTTTTCCTGACATTTGTCTTACAGGTGAGGAAAAACCCCGATGAAAACCTCACCCAGAAAAACTGCCCCGGCTAGGGATCGAACCCGGGCCCGCTACTTGACAAGGCAGCACCCTACCTCGAGACCACAACGTTGGACAATTCTGTCTAATAGTTTGAATATATTTAGTTCGCTTCGTATTTTTTCATTTCGTTTTCGATCTGTTATTGTACAGCCAGCCACACTCCTCAGAAATCTCATTTATGACGTTTTTATTCTTCTTCGTTCCTGGTTTTTGGTTAAGACCCAATGTTCCGATCCATATAGTAGTGTTGAAACCGCCATTGTTTTATAAAATTTTAAAAGTATCTCCTTTCTAGTTCTTTTGTAGTTACTTACTACAAAATGAATCGGCCGCGATGAACTAGTGGTTATGCTCCTTGCCTCTGGACCCGAGGGTCGCAGATTCAAACCCGGCCGGGGTCGATGGATTTTTTAGGATGGAAAAAATCCAAGGAGCAAGCTCTCCATACATCCCTATCCTGATCTAATGCTTTCCAATCATTCCCTGTATAATCTACTTCCCTCAAATCATAGTTAATGTTGTTCTCCCACCTCATTCTTGGTCTACCAACTGGGCGTTTTCCCTCTGGTTTTATATGTTATATAGTCTACTATTGAATATCTAATATTTTTTTCGTATGACAGTATTTCTTATTTTTTCTAATTTTGAACATCCGATATTTTATAGAACTAAAGATAAAATGTTGCACGTAAGCTAGTATTTGTACCCAAGATCTCAAGTTTTACGAGCTGATGCTCTACTGCTGAGCTACTTGGCGCACCTTCCGGATTGTCCAATAAATTCCTCTCTTTAATACCCGAATCTCATGTGAAGAGTTAAATTGCATTCATATAAGGATTAAAAAGAGAAATTTGTGCTTGATCCAGGTGTGTCTAAGTAGATAAACGATGGAGCTTCAAAACGCAAAGCTAGATTTTTGGGGTCAAATCCCGATTCTCCGACGCAAATCTGCCACTAAGAATAATGAAGATGATTTCTTTATCCAACTAAAATGCATTTTATGCTATCACACCTGATGGAGTGAACGGAAGACATCTGAACAACTGTATCGCTGTCAAACATGAAGATTCTAAGACCTCAAAGTATTGGAGAACAAGACTGCTAATGGCTTCAGTGTTAGATGCAACACATTAGACAACAACAAAGAATTTCGAAGTGTTGTCGGTTTGCGCTTGAAAGCTTCCTGAATTGTGTTGAATTGCTTCTCTTGACAATTTCTTCCCGGGCGGTATTTTTTATACAAGAGACTTGGTTTCAAGAACTTTTTTGTCTCAAACTTTGTATCTCCGGTGGGTGCAGCCGAGGTCACTGTTACTTAAATTGTTTCTGCACCTCCACTGGAAACTTGAAATCGCCAGACCAGTAACAGGACTGAACTTGTCGTTGAGCTGCAAATACATGCAATTTGATCATCAGTTATACCAACAATGTGACTCCAATGGAATCAACATAAAAACTTTTCTATAATTTTCCGTAAATTTTATTTTCTTATTTGCACTAGTTACTTCATATTTTCTTAGACAATATAATATATATCTCTGTTCCATGTATACTTTTATTGTTTCTTTATATTTTAAACTTTCTTTACCAAGCCACATACTTAATCTAATTATAGGTTATTATTTTTGTTATTATCATTATTATAATTATTATTACTACTATGGGTTGAAGCAAGGAGATGCACTATCTCCTCTACTATTTAATTTTGTACTAGAGCATGCCATTAAATCTTTAGAGAATGAGGAAGGCTTACAACTCAATGGTATTAATAAGCTGTTAGTTTATGCTGATGATGTAGTACTACTGGCCGATAGCGAGGAGATACTAAAGGCCAACACGCACACACTATTGAGTAACACTAAGAAATTAGGACTGGAAGTAAATATCAGTAAAACTAAATATATGGTCACACGTAGAAATTCAGTATATAATGGAAATGGACAGCTAATGACAAATGAGGGAAATTTTGAGGAAGTGGCTGAATTCAAATACCTAGGAACAATAATCACAAATAGGAATGAGATGCACAAAGAAATTAAACATAGGCTCAATTCTGGAAATGCTTGCTATTATGCATTGCAGAGACTTTTGATGTCCCAACTCCTTTCAAAAAACGTTAAGCTGAAAATATATAAAAACTATTATTCTACCAGTTATATTATATGGGTGCGAAACATGGATTCTTACTTTAAGGGAGAAAGGAGATTACGAGTATTTGAGAATAAAGTTCTTAGGAAAATTTTTGGACCAAAGAGAGATGAACAGACAGGTGAATGGAGAAGACTACATAACAATGAACTACATGGTCTTTATAGGAAGCCAGATATAATAAGAACAGTCAAGTCTCGTAGACTGCGATGGGCAGGACATGTTGCACGTATGGGGAATGAAATACGTGCATGGAAGCTTCTTGTAGGAAAGCCAGAGGGAAAACGCCCAGTTGGTAGACCAAGAATGAGGTGGGAGAACAACATTAACTATGATTTGAGGGAAGTAGATTATACAGGGAATGATTGGAAAGCATTAGCTCAGGATAGGGATGTATGGAGAGCTTATGTCCACGCGGCCATGAACCTACGGGTTCGATAGTGCCAGTGAGTAAGTAAGTAAGTATTATTATTATTTTTTTTCCAAATGCCCCAGGTTTGTCTTTCGTCATTCCTGGTTTCTCTCCTGGCATGGCGTACTTATAACCCACTTCTGAGGTTGGGGCGCCTGGAAGGCGGGGTTACGTTGCTCCGATGATATGATGGGTGATGATGATGTTAGTGGTTAGCCAGGAGAGTCCCTAATCCTAAGCTTAACCTAAGATGAATATGAATGATGATGATTGCGATGGCCATATGATTTCGGGGACCGTTTGGGCTGTAAAGTTTTCCTGACATTTGTCTTACAGGTGTGGAAAAACCCCGATAAAAACCTCACCCAGAAAAACTGTCCCGTCCGGGGATCGAACCCGGGCCCGCTGCGTGACAAGGCAGCACGCTACCTCGAGACCACAGTGGTGGACTTAATTCTATTATTATTATTATTATTATTATTATTATTATTATTATTATTATTATTATTATTATTTTTCTTTCTTACCCTTGTCAAATTTATATTGTGTAGTTTATATCTTTGAGGGAAGTAGATTATACAGGGAATGATTGGAAAGCATTGGCTCAGGATAGGGATGTATGGAGAGCTTATGTCAGCGCGGCCATGAACCTACGGGTTCGATAGTGCCAGTGAGTTAGTTAGTTAGTTAGTAGTTTATATATATTATGTATCAACCATAATTCTTACTGTATGTATAATTTAACCCTGGTGAAGTGGAAGAGAAGACTTTACGGTCTTAACTCCATCAGGTAAAATAAATTAAACGTGTACGTAAACTGACATACCAAAAAGCTAATGGTAAATTTCATATTATTTAAAATTTAATTTCGTAAATCAATTTGTATATAAGATAAATAATGCCAACTAAAAAGACAACATGAAAGCAGAATAACGGCGTGTGAAATGATATTCATACGCAGAACAGCGGGTTACACCAGATGGGATCGGAAAAGGAACACCGATATCTTAAAAGAATTGAAGACTACGCCAATTTTTGAATATATTAAAACAGTACGAACTAAATTGGAAACATCATCTTGAAAGAATGAGTTCAAATCGGGTCCCTAAAGCTGTTTATAATTATATACCAAGAGGACGAATATCTCTGGGCCGTCCTTTGAAACACTGGAGGGAAATGTTCTATAGGATCGTAACATACCTTGGCCTAATACTTGGAAGGAAGAAGGAGAATAAATAATGCCAAAGTATCTAAAATTCGTTACGACAAAGAGGATAGAATTCAAATTGATGGCACGTCAAAATAAAAGCAAAAAAAGAAATCATATTTTAAATCGCAACATAAACGGCGTAACGTGGAGTACGCCTTACTTACTTACTCATTGGCACTATCGAACCCATAGGTTCATGGCCGCCCGGACATAAGCTCTCCATACATCCCTATCCTGAGCTAATGTTTTCCAATCATTCCCTGTACAATCTACTTACCTCAATTCAAAGTTAATGTTATTCTCCCATCTCATTCTCGTTCTACCAACTGGACGTTTTCCCTCTGATTTTCCCACAAGAAGCTTCCATGCCGTCTTTCATTCCCCATTCGTGCCTCATGACCTGCCCATCGCAATCTATGAGACTTAACTGTTCTTATTATATCTGGCTTCCTATAAAGACCGTGTAGTTGACAGTAATGTAGTCTTCTCCATTCACCTGTCTCTTCATCTCTCTTTGGCCCAAATTTTTTTCCTAAGAAATTTATTCTCAAATACTCGTAATCTCCTTTCCCCCCTTAAAGTAGGAGTCCATTTTTCGCATCCATATAATATAACCCACCGCTGTGGTCTCGAGGTAACGTCCTGCCTTGTCACGCAGCGGGCCCGGGTTCGATCCCGGTTGGGGCAGTTTTTCTGGGTGAGGTTTTATCGGGGTTTTTCTCACCTGTAAGACAAATGTCAGAAAACTTTAAGGCCCAAACGGTCCCCGAAATAATATGGCCATCATCATCATCCTTATCGTCATCATCATCTTTCAACGGTGTGGAAACAACAGGAAGCTACCACACCTACACTTCCCTAGTAAAGCTACAAAGCATAGCATGAAATGCTATGATTGCATTGAAAGACCTGCCCTCAGGCAGAATTACTATGGATGGTTGGATGGATATAATATAACTAACACGATAATATTTTTATATATTTTCAGTTTAACTTTTTTGAAAGGAGTTGGTACGTCAAGACGCCTATAAGACTAAATTATTTTCGGAAGAATATAAAAGTTTTCGCCTTGCAATTAAGTTGGTACGGACATGTCAGGCGAATGGAAGAGGATCGGCTACCAAAATCTGTTTTGGAATGGAAACCTGTAGGATGACGAAGCAGAGGAAGACCTAAAACCTCCTGGAGTTAGGGGATATGTTTATACATGAAGGAGAAACATCTACAACCAGGAGATTGGATGAACCGACAAAATTGGCTTTTTGGAATCGGACGATGTCAAAGACTTAATCAACCGATGATCTATCTATTGCAAACTGTTGTAATAAATTTAAAGAAAACCACACAGTTATGTAACATAATACGAGAGTAATTATTGCAGGAAGTTGGTGGGTTTTTGGAAAGGCTGTATCGTGTATAAGTGAGTGCAGAATATTAACAGAAATCACGAAATCTGGTCACGAGGCCAGCCCTACCAAATAAAGTCCACTCCATACAAGGCTATGCAATTTCATAGTTCCCAATAAATAAACATCTATTATGGGCAAGAAGAAAATTAAATGTAGAAATCCATGAAGTTTATCTTCGACATAGGTGCAAACTGTAACTATTTTTATTATTGACTTCATTTCGAAATCAAACATTATAGAAATTTTAAGAAATAATTAGCAATACAAATTTGAGATAACAAATCCAGGATATAAGTGCACTTATCGGCTTTGGCTTCTAGATACCTCAACTAGTGTCAGAATTACATGGTTTATTTCTATGTTAATGTGAGTATCAATCAAAATATATTACTTTCTTCCAATTTAAAAAAAAATATTTATAAAACTATTATTCTACCAGTTATGAATGAGATGCACAAAGAAATTAAACATAGGCTCAATTCTGGAAATGCGTGCTATTATGCATTGCAGAGACTTTTGATGTCCCAACTCCTTTCAAAAAACGTTAAACTGAAAATATATAAAACTATTATTCTACCAGTTATGTTATATTGGGTGCGAAACATGGACTCTTACTTTAAGGGAGGAAAGGAGATTACGAGTATTTGAGAATAAAGTTCTTAGGAAAATTTTGGACCAAAGAGAGATGAACAAACAGGTGAATGGAGAAGACTACATAACAATGAACTGCATGGTCTTTATAGAAAGCCAGATATAATAAGAACAGGTAAGTCTCGTAGACTGCGATGGGCAGGACATGTTGCGCGTATGGGGAATGAAAGACGTGCATGGAGGCTTCTTGTAGGAAAGCCAGAGGGAAAACGCCCAGTTGGTAGACCAAGAATGAGGTGGGAGAACAACATTAACTATGATTTGAGGAAAGTAGATTATACAGGGAATGATTGGAAAGCATTAGCTCAGGATAGGGATGTATGGAGAGCTTATTTCCGTGCGGCCATGAACCTACGGGTTCGATAGTGCTAGTGAGATAGTTCTGAAGAAGTGTATTTATGAGTTTGTGCACCCTCAGTTTTTACACACATGGTCTTTTCATAGATGAGTGTAGATATACATTAATGTGCATATAGTTGTATAGTTTTTATTTATATGTATTCATTGTTCCGATACACGTGTGTAGCCATGTAAGGATTTGTTTATGTATTATGATTACTTTTGTTTTTTTTTTCTTTTGTTCATGGAAAAATAATGCAAATACGGCCAAGCAAGCCCGTGCGCAATGTAAATAAATATGTATCTCCTTTCTTTTGAAAAAAGGTAATAAATTCCATTCATCTTGAGGGATGTGAAAGTTCCGCCTTGATGTTTAGGCGCCACGCTGAGCTGGACGGCCCTGGGATTGTAAAATGTCGCATTCTTCAACTTGTCCTCATTCCTGATGTTTCGCCTGCAAGTTAATTATATTCACACCGATTTCTGTAACGGTGTATGTGCACGACTGAAAATGGATACATCTTCATTTTTGTTTCTCATTCTGAATTTCAGTATACAAATATTTAATTATCATAAGTAATGCCAAGAGTGATTTCCAATTTATCTAGAGAATTTGGAAATCAAGCCACAGTTAGTCCAAAAGCATTCAAGATTAAAAGTGTATAAAACACTGGCTCTTCCAACTCTTTTGTTTGGTAGCGAAGTATGGACGTTGAAACAGAAGGATATAAGAGACTTAGTTCTGGTGAAATGAGATATCTTCGGAGGACTGCAGGATACACACTACTAGATCACAAAAAAAAATTGAAGACATCTTAGAAGAATTACACATGGAATCTTTAGAAAACAAAATTTCTGATTATAAGTCAAGATGGATACAACATGTTCATCGAATGGAAGATCACAGAATACCCAAACAAATGTTAAGATATCAACCTGCAGGAAGAAGAAGACCAGGTCGTCCACTCAAAAGACTTTTGGATGGTGTTTCTCTTGAGGCCGAAACAGGTCAACAAATACATACATACATATATATATATATATATATATATATATATATATATATTATTTTTGTAATGAAATGTTCCAAAGGAGACAAAAAAGGTTTGAAAAGGTGCTAAATGTGCTTCCATTAAAGAAAAGTTGCAAAATGGTGCTAGCATTGAAAAAAGGTGCAAAAAGGTGCAACTAAAACACAGTTAGGGGCATTTATTTAATGTTTTCTTTGCAATACTAGCTAATTTGAACATTATAGTAACAAAAAAAAAGTGCAGCACCTAAAATTCCTAGCTCTAATAATAACATTAAAATGATATAAAATAAAGTAAGTAGCTTTCTAGATGATTATCATGAGTAAAATCAAATCGAATATCTAATTTAATGAAACATTAGGTTTGAAAGAGATGAAGTTATTTTGTAACGCACGGTGTCCGCCTTTAAAGGCGTTTTTGTAAATAAGTTGTTCCTTATCTGGTGCTGTGTTATGGTGTATTCAGGATATACATCAATCAGCTAATTAACTACCAGATGAAAAGAAACGCTAAAGAGGCAATGTGTTTGCACTTAACAAAGCTGTGTTGGGGAATGACACGACATCCCTTGTATTAGTGCTAATTGTTGCCTCATGTGAGGCGTTACTGTAAGACTTTGCTATTAGTTAAAATATCACAGATATGTTGTTCATATGTCACACACTTGGAGCAACAGTAGAAAACACCGCAGTTCCGGTCCAACACAAGAAATTGGAGACCAGATGCAGAACCATGAAGGAGTTCATTATTTTACACAAACGTTACTTTCAGACACAGTGACTCGACTGTTATCACAAACAGTGGTTAGTTTCCAACTCTTTCATAAATCAACACCCTGATCTTGTCATCATAACTCATACGTTGGAGAAATTGCTCATCTATTTCCTCTGAACCAGCACTGGGGACTTCCGGATTTGACCTGCATAGACAGAGCGTTGCTGTCTTAATATGTTAATGTAAGACACTTAAATTCAAATATATCCTTATTATAATATAATAATAAATTTAATTATTTATATATTATGGGTAATTATATTATCTTAATATGTAAAAATTTCGTGTCACGTTGTTTGTCCGCGATGGAATCCTAAACTACTGAACCGATTTTAATAAAATTTTGCACACTGTGTGCAGTTTGATCTAACTTGAGACTTAGGGTAGGTAATAACTAAATTTATAATCGCATTATTTTTTATTGCAAATTATTTGTTTATTATTTAACAAAGAGTTATAATTATCTGTGAGTTCCATACGATTCTAACAGATGGCGGTGTAATTATCTGTGAGTTCCATACGATTCTAACAGATGGCGGTGTAAGGTAATTGGTTTATTATTTAACAAAGAGAGATCCAGATGGTTGTGCTTTTTGTTGCAACCGCGAATTTCAATTGAATTACAAATATTTATTATTTCATAATTTAAGTGTGTTCAGTGTTTATTTTATTTTCAAAATTATTAATTTCGTGTGTAAGTATTAGTTTTAAGTAATCTGGCTGAAAGACAGCAACTTAATTAAAATTTTTAACGTATACCTTAGCCACAGCAACGCGTGGCCGGGACTTCTAGTATAAATAATAAATATTGGATTCTAATAAGTTAATTATATACATAAATTACACTGAGTAACAAAATAGAAACTTTTTATTTTGTCTCAGAGATAAAAATATGTGATTCTGATAGTGATCTTGAGGATGTTCGGGCTGTAGGCCGTGGGCGTGAGGCTTGTAGTTCCCCGAAGTTTCGCCAGAGACTGCATCTGGCATCCTCAAGGGTTGTCTTGAGACTGTCTTGAGCCTCACGACCACGGCCTACAGCCCGAAAATCTTATTCAAGATCATCATAGCAACTCCGGCCGTGAAAGTGTTCGTCGATTCTGATAGTATTTTTTCTCCTGAATTCAAATATGATATCGGGTTATCTCCATCGCGCAAGGTTTCCGAGAGACAGCCATTTATAATTTCAAACACTTTAATATTTTCTACATTCGTAACTACACAATATTCAAAAATTCGGACTCATCTAGAAAGTAAGAAATGACGATTTTTGCTATATTTCGCCTGTGGAGCATCCCTCTTGATGGTCCAAGAATAATCGGCCAGTATATTAGGATTCCATTTGCCTTGATATCTCTTTTCCATAGCTGTAATCTCCTGGTGAAAGTATTCCCCGTGCTCATCGCTCACTGCGCAAAGATTTTCCGGGAAGAAATCTAGGTTTATTAAAAAAATAATTATTTAAATCCCATTAATTGAAATTGAAATAAAAATAACTGTGGGTGATGGAGAAATTCCGAATACATATTTGAAAACACGATAAAAAAAACTGCATTAAGTACAACTATTGGTACTCATGAGACACAAATCATGTTGACCAGTGTTATTTATAATACACATACTGAACACAAACACACACACACACACACACACATATATATATATATATATATGTATATATATATATATATGTGTGTGTGTTTGTGTTTGTATGTGTAGTGAATTTGTTATTTTATTCATTTATATACAGAATTTTAATGTTTACACATCTTTCTGTGCTTAAAGTTTCATTTGTCTTCTCCACTCGTCTCTCTCCATCCAATCAATGTCCTCCAGTCCTCTTGCTCTCATTCCATTCCAGTTCTTATTTCCTGCATCCATGAGTTTCGCGGTCTTCCTCTCCTCCTTCATCCAGGTGGACACCTATAACATTTAATACACGAATGACTAGTGTCTGTCTACAAACACATCATAGTACATGTGTTGAAATATAGTAACATATATAGGTTTCGGAATATGACAAGTTCTACCGCTAATTACAGAATAAAATAATACATATTTGGAACATTATCATAGAGAATAAGAATTTTTTTATCTTTAAAGATATATATTCCGTCGACAAAATTACTTCTGCGTCAATTTCAAAATGACATTTTGATGGAATCACTCTATATTATACAATATACTGACATTGTAACTAAATTAGTTTGGCCAGGAAACTCCTGCTAGAGGAGGACCCAAGTCACGAGGGACTTACTGACAATATAAAATTATATAATAAATTTATTATAACGATCAATCGTTTTCATTGAATAGAATCTAGACTCCAATCCCAATAATAGTCCAGTAATAACAATAATAATAAAAACAATAGTACTACTGCAATAATAATAATAATAATAATAATAATAATAATAATAATAATAATAATAATAATTTCTTACTTACTCACTGGCACTATCGAACCCGTAGGTTCATGGCTGCGGGGACATAAGCTCTCCATACATCCCTATCCTGAGCTAATGCCTTCCAATCATTCCCTGTATAATCTACTTCTCTCAAATCATAGTTAATGTTGTTCTCCCCACCTCATTCTTGGTCTACCAACTGGGCGTTTTCTCTCTGGCTTTCCTACAAGAAGCTTCCATGCACGTCTTACATTCCCCGTACGCGCAACATGTCCTGTCCATCGCTGTCTACGAGACTTAACTATTCTTATTATATCTGGCTTCCTATAAAGACCATGTAGTTCATTGTTATGTAGCCTTCTCCATTCACCTATTTGTTCATCTCTCTTTGGCCCAAAAATTTTCCTAAGTACTTTTTCTCAAAAAACTCGTAATCTCATTTCCTCCCTTCAAGTAAGAGTCCATGTTTCGCATCCATTTAATATAACTCGTAGAATAATAATTTTTATATTTTCAGTTTAACGTTTTTTTTAAAGGAGTTGGGACATCGAAAGTCTCTGCAATGCATAATAGCACGCATTTCCAGAATTGAGCCCTATGTCTAATTTCTTTGTGCATCTCATTCATATTTGTGATTATTGTTCCTAGGTATTTGAATTCAGCCACTTCCTCAAAATTTCCCTCATTTGTCATTAGCTGTCCATTTCAATTATATAATGTATTTCTACGTGTGACCATATATTTAGTTTTATTGATATTTACTTCCAGTCCTAATTCCTTAGTGTTATTCAATAGTGTGTGCGTGTGGTAATATTAATAATAGTAATAATAATAATAATTATAATAATAATAATAATAGTAATAGTAATAATAATAATAATTGTATTGTATTATAACCCCATGTTTCCCTTAACAGAGATTTAGGCGCTCTTCCCCTACAGGGAAGAATTTGAACCACACTAATTTAGTTACACTTGTTTTCGTGTAGATGTCATTTGAGTGGTCCGTGGTCAGCGTTCCGCCTCATACTGACATCTAGGAAACCAAGGTAGTACTAGGACGGGAAAATTCGGTAAATTTTGCTTAGAGGCCTTTTCATTCAGGCTTAAGGATCTTTCACGAGCCTGAAAATCTTCAGACTCGGGACCCACGCTTAAAGTCCCTCCCGGAGGACTTGTTCATTGGATTTTTCCATCTTAAAAATCCATCGACCCCGGCCGAGTTTGAACCCGCGATCCTCGGACCAGAGGCAAGGAAAATAGCCACTAGTCCACCGCGGCTGATTTAAATAATAATAATAATAATAATAATAATAATAATAATAATAATAAAAATAATAATAATAATAATAATAATAATATTTGCATTAATGACATCCAACACGATAGTGCAAAGATTGTAGATTGTAGTAATGTCATTGGTCACAGAAACAATTTGTCAGTATTTTATTCTTAATGTGGTCCTAATTCTCTTCCTGTTTGGCCAATTTATCCCTCATTGTTGAAGCTACAAAGTTATGAATCTGTTTTATGATAACCCTCTAAATTTCACAATTTGACAGCTGCAGGAATTCCTCTAAGTGACACATGTTCACTGTCATAAATGTGTTCTGACACTTTTTAAAACTGTTCAAAGATGATAACCTCTGTCGAATAAAATGTCATTCAGAACGTAATAAAAGGATGAGTTGCATAAGCCAATAGTTTAATTGCAATAAAGGACCATCCCATCCGCAGCTGTGGATTCCAATGGCCAGTTATAGCCGAAACATTAACAACCGATTGCCGAGCCGTGAAATACCTCAAGTTTATTTCGTAAGAAACTTTCATTATCTTTTAACTAAATGAGTGTGTGATCAGTGTACGCCCATACGAATGTGGACTTGCTGACTTCGAAGAACAGAATATTGCACCAAGCCTCTTAGTAATCATTGCCCCATTTATCGATATGTTTGTTTAGGTCAAGTGTTCTCCACTCACACTGTGGTACGCATGTTCCAAATTTAATGACACATCATCAAATGGAAAAAATATCATATTACTTATTCTTATTTTTCTTCTTCCTCTTTTTCTTCTTCTTCTTATTCTAAGGTGTTATAGTCCGATATATCGGCGGTGGACTAGTGGTTATGCTCTTTGCCTCTGGTCCCGAGGGTCGCGTGTTCAAACCCGGCCGGGGTCGATGGATTTTTAGGATGGAAAAATCCAAGGAGCAAGTCCTCCGGGAGAGACTTTAAACCGTGGGTCCCGAGTCTGAAGATTTTCAGTCTCGTAAAGATCCTTAAGCCTGAATGAAAAAGCCTCTAAGCAAAATTTACCGAATTTTCCCGTCCTAGTACTATACCTTGGTTTCCTAGATGTCAGTATGAGGCGGAACGCTGACCACGGACCACTCAAATAACATCTACACGAAAACAAGTGTAACTAAATTAGTATGGTTGAAATTCTTCCCTGTAGGGGGAGAGCGCCTACATCTCTGTTAGGGGAAACATGGGCTTACAAGATACAAGACAAGATATAGTCCGATATCAGGCCTTGGTTTTTGGATCATTCCTCTTCAAATCTGCCTGATCAATATTTCCTTTTAAAATCCCTTCATTCTTGAATATTCACCTGCATCTTCATCCCATCCGTTTTTCAGACTAGCTACCGTATTTTCGGATTATAAGACGCACCTTAATTTTTAAGCATTTTTTTTAAAAATAACATTTTTACCAAAATGTTGGACGATCATTAAAAGACAAGAACAAAGATTGGAAGCAGCTGAGATGAGATTTTTAAGAAATATAGGAGGATATACTGTGCTGGATGAGAAAAGGAATGAATATAAGAAAAGAACTAAATATTTTCAAACTTACAGACCGAATAATTAAATAAAGGAACGACTGGAAAGAACATGTTGATAGAATGCCAGAAGGAAGATTTCCAAAATGATTAGTAAATTATAAACCGCACGGAAGGAGAAATGTTGGACGCCCACACAAAAGATGGTCTGAACAATTTTAACAATTCTAGCTTTCATGAAACCGGAACGAGCCAACAGGCTTAATTCCTGGATGATGATGATGACCACTTTTATTATTAGATTTGAAAGCCAGACTAAAAAAAAAATATTAGTTTATAAAACCGTTCTGAAATTCAAAATCCCTGAAAATTGTTATATGAACTTTCTTCTTCTTCTTCTTCTTCATCTTCTTCTTC
>JASPKZ010005097.1:0-11801 GCA_030220185.1 Diploptera punctata
GAGCAGAGACTGCGGGTTGACAGGACATGTGGCACGAATGGGGAATGAGAAGCTTGGAAATCTCATGTAGGAAAAACAGAGGGAAAGCGCTGAAGTAGACAGCCAAGAATAACATTGTGGGAGGTGAATGTATGTCTGCGATGCCATAAACCGACGATTGCCTGCTAATAAAAAGGAAGGTAAAAAATTGCAACAACGCAAGACAATATCGTGGATTACTTTTAGCGCTTTCCATGCCAGATGTCCTGCCCAGATACTGAATAAAGGGAGGCTGGAATGAAGTTAAGAACAGAGTGGGAAGGCGCCTCTTAACTAGGTGCTATGTTGCCAACAGGAACACGAAACATATGTTTGACAGTTGGTTGTAATTACGAAGAGTTGACATTAACACTATGTGTACACGCTCGCCTCTGGTTCCGAGATCTGTGTAATCAAATTCGACCGAAGTCAGTGGATTTTTAAATAAGTAAAGTCGTCACATAGGAAATCTGGTTTTTCTTTCTGTTATTTGGTCTTAAAATGAAGAAGTTATGCCAACTTGGATAAAGTTTGTCGCATTGGAGTGAAAACCAAACCACTTCACAAACATTATTTATATCTTTTTCAGTATTTTTGTTGATAATTTGACAAATTTTCAATGATTTACAATGACTCATTTTCGATTACTGTTATTTAAAATATTTACACAATAATAAAACAAGATACATGGTATGGAAGTTTTGAAGAAGTGGCTGAATTCATATTCCTAGCAGCAATAAATACTAACAGGAATGAGATGCAGAAATACATGCTATTATACACTATAGGGACTCTATGTGGATCGGTGATATGTTATTATGTTAAAGGTTTTCCTCGGGGTTTCTCCCGTTTCCTCTGCCACAATTTTATTCCACCATTTCTCCGTACTCATCTCATCCATTTTGTTTCATTAGGTTCACCTGCTCCCGTGATTCACCCCTCGACCCGACATGAGCTGAGGATGTCCCACAAAAAATTCTGTAAATGGTCGATAAAAAACTCATTCAAATCGGTCAAGTAGTTTTTGACTGCATAAAGACTCGCACTCATAGGGATGGGCAACTCACCATGTTTGACAATATGTACACAATCTTCCAGTTTTACATTACGTGGGACTGTACACCTTATCAGCCCTGTAACGCAATATAAGTGGGTCCCGTAGAATCACTACTACAAACAAATACAAATATCTCGTCACTCTGTGAACTTATAAACATGAGTTCTCATCTTGTTTTACGTGGAAACTCTCCAAGTTTGAAAACAATGGAAAATTATGACTCTAGCGCGCCATGAATTAAAATGGCGGAATTTCACGTCAACAGCAGAGAGTGAAATGTTGTTATTATTACTACAGAGGAATGTGTTGTTCTTTGGACCGCGATAACATGGAACCTAATAGATTACAAACAAAATTATTAATAAACTACGTTTTATCAGGCAATTAGAGTAAATAGTAAACAAAGATAAACATTAAAAAAAACTGTATTACCGAATTAAAGGGATTCAAGAGTTCTTCCCACATTTCCATTGATCTTATTAGTGGAGACCAACTAATATATATATATATATATATATATATATATAATATATATATATATATAGACCTATGTCCTTAGACAAAGGGACGCATCTTAACTCTTTTGTTTTAATTTTAGGTATTTCTTACCATATTAATGTTTAGCGGTCCATTTACTAAGCTAAACAGTGCCAGCGGTAGCATTGCTGCTGATAGGGCTACCCATGCCGGAATGGTCGAAGGTGATAACCCAGACAAAAAAAGTATCTTGGTCGAAAGAGTGACGATCTTTCACCGTAAAAATACAACCGTCAAGAAATGCGGACATGGGTTCCACTGGGGTAAAATTTTCCGGAGGTCAAATAGTCCCCCCTTTCGGTTCTTCGGGCGGGGACTACTTCAGGGAACCCATGCCAAAGGCTCAAACACAGGGACATTTAAGGGAGGAAAGGAGATTACGAGCATTGAGAATAAAGTACTTAGGAACATTTTTGTATCAAAGAGAGATGAACAGACAGGTGAATGGAGAAGACTACATAACAATGAACTACATTGTATTTATAGGAAGGCAGATATAATAACAACAGTTAAGTCTCGTAGACTGCGGTGGGCAGGACATGGCACGTATGGCGAATGAAAGAGCGTGCATGGATGCTTCTTGTAGGGAAACCAGAAGGAAAACGCCCAGTTGGTAGACCAAGAATGAGGTAAGAGAATTACATTAACTATGATTTGATGAAGTCGATTATACAGGGGATGATTGGAAGCGCATTAGCTCAGAATAGGGATGTATGGAGAGCTTAAGTCCGCGCGGCCATGAAACCTACGGGTTCGATAGTGCCAGTGAGTAAGTAAGTAACCAGTCGTATCTGTACAGAAAGTCACGAAGACGCTAATAAATAAGATTTAATCAAAAACGGAGTTTCATTATTTCCTAAGTTATTTAATTTTTGACATAAAGTATTAGTAAAAAACGACATTAAGGTTAGTATATGTATTCTTACCCTTTGCTCACACGTTGATAATGTCGCCACACGTTGATAAATGTCCACAAATTACAAACTTACCACATATGAAAATGTTATTTATACAGATTTGATCATAATTACTTATTAAATACCGGTATATCAATAATGTACATATGTTTATCTTTTATGTAAAACTACATATTTAGTCTCTAAGTAATAATGTCCATAAGTAGAATATAATTGAAAACATCAGCATGAAAATATTGCAATTGTGAATTGTGGAGAGAACCCAGGTACCCGATTGTACAGTGGAACACATCTTCCAAGCTACACACGACCTGCTTAGATAAATACGAGGGCGGATCGGAAAGTAACGCACAATAATTTTTTTTTAAAAGTTTAATAGTAAAAAAAAAAAAGGAAAAAAATCACAAATGAACTTACATCTTTTACCTACTTTTCGACATAGTCACCAACTTTCTCTACACATTTTTCCCATCGTGTTACCAGTTTCAATATGCCCTGTTCGTAGAAGTCCGTTTGGTTGGAGTGTAGCCATCTGCGCACTCTGCTGATTTCACTTCCACATCTGTCTTAAAGCGTTTGCCGGCCAGGAATTTCTTCATGGGACCAAACAGATGAAAGTCCGATGGTGCAAGATCCGGACTGTATGGTGGATGCTGGAGCACCTCCCAACCAAATTCGGCGATTTTCTGACGAACGACAGCAGCAACATGGGGGCGAGCATTGTCATGAAGAAGTTTGAACGTTAATGTTGTGACATTTGTCACGAATGGCACGACGCAACTTCACCAAAGTTTTAATATAGGCCGCAGCATTCACAGTGGTCCCGTGTTCAGCAAAGTCCACCAATAAAACACCATGCATATCCCAGAACACTGTCACAAGCACTTTCCTGGCAGATTGAGTCACTTTGAATTTTTTCTTTACTGGGGAACCAGCATGTTTCCACTCCATTGACGCCTGCTTTGTTTCGGGCGTGTAGTGGTACGCCCACGACTCATCACCTGTGACGATTCCTTCCAGAAAGTCATGTCCTTGTGCGGTGTACCGCGTTAAGTGGTCCAAGCTTGCCATCATTCGCTGGCCCTTGTGGTCGTCTGTCAGGTTCTTAGGCACCCAGCGAGCACTAACTTTACGGAATTTCAAATTTTCATGAACAATATCGTACACCGCACCATAGGAAATGTTGAACTTCTGCGATAAGGCTCGCAGTTGCACACGCCGGTCGTTCAGAATTGCCGCCTCAATGCCTCTGACATTCTGCGGGATTGCTGCTGTTGTCGGCCGGCCGGAGCGTGGCGAATCACTAAGGTTCACGCGTCCCTCTTGGAAGAATGTGCACCACCTGGAGACATTGCTACGGTCCATACAATCATCCCCATACACGCCACGCATGTCCCTGTGAATTTCATTGGGTTTATGCCCTTTGGCCCACAAAAATCGAACAACACTTCTCTGTTCCTCACAGGTGGACGACTGTAGCATGCGCGCCATCTTTGTTGCATAGTTCAAGCTTCTCTCGCAAGAGGTACACCTGAGAAAAAAATACCATCTGTAGTGGAAACTTCACACTATATCTCTGTGAAAGTTCAACATTCTAGCTGCAATACCAAGGCAGAAAAAAATTATTGTGTGTTTACTTTCCGATCCGCCCTCGTAACATTCACTCGGCGCGATAAAAATAGAGAAAGATTCCACATTGCAAACCCGCAGTTGTAGAGGAACGCCACGCTGTAGTGGAATGTTTAAAAAAAACAAAAGTCGTACACTTGATGGCAGTTAGCTCAGCCTTTCGGAACTGGTTCCATTTTCAAACAAATTTAATTTGTTGAGGACGACTGCCATCAAAGGTACGAGTTTTAATGTTTTAAATATTTAACAAAGGCTAATGTTTCCTAAAAGTACTGCAGGTCGGTTAAGGCAAATGACAAAAAGCTGGAAAGTAGATAGGTCGACTCCTGTTGGCGTCAGAATTTTCAAGCTGGCAGAATAATGACACAACCTCACCAGACTACGTTCTGGGGGGTAAAGGTGACCGACACACTGGGCTGACAATCCGGCTGATATCTGTGACCAATTTTAATTTAACGAATTATCTCTTGACGAATTTTAATTAAAGCTTTGTGTCCAACCGCTGTAAATATATGACACGACTTTACTTCTCTCCCGAAGGAAGCCACACTCAGGATTAAGTTACAAATGCGATGAGAACAGAGACAAGTAGATTCCATGTCCAAGATGTGATCGAAATTAAGAAAAAGATGGGTGTTTTTTTTTTTTTTTAAAGCAGACGCCAATATGTTACATAACAATCAGCCACATGAGAAACCAGTTATAATAAGACAAATTAAATCCTGTAGACAGCGATGAGCAGGGCATGTGGCACGATGCCTTTGCTTCTCCAATAATGAAAAAGTCGAAATGTTACGCTTGAATGGGGTTTGATCGATGTCGCATTGGAGTACTGTTGCATTGTAACGTAGCAACGATTGAACGGTTTAATATTTCGGATGCATGATTATCATTTTGTTTTGTGTAGTGCCGTGAGCGATTGGAAAATGTTAGCGGAGGTTTTGGGATAAGGAAGTTAGGTAAGTTTCAATACATTCATTACACAAATAATTCATATTAGAATAAATACACTTCTTATTATACACTGCAGCATCATTACTTAGCTCTTCTTAAATATTTCTAACGCTTCCTGTCATTGATGATGTTTTATATTCAACTTTCTAATGGTCGGAGTGTGCTCCTACGCCTAAGTAAATTACATATGATGTTTCAGGTAAACTCCTGATCCTCATTTTTAATTTATAGCGGCTAAACCAGTGGTACTCACTAGAAATTACAAGAGAGCCAAATATAAGAAACCGTATCTGTTCGAGAGCCGCACCAAATTTCACAGTTCTCAGTCTTGGTAACACGCAGCTTTTTTTTTTACATTTATGCGACCAAAACACAATTACTGATTACTGTCATTTAATTTTTGTTAATAATCAACTGTTTATTTTTTATTATTATTATTATTATTATTATTATTATTATTATTATTATTATTATTATTATTATTATTATTATTATTATTATTATTACGGAAACTGTACATAATTTTAAGGCAACTTACAATTGTATAGATTACTGCTGTGGAAGTTGATGATCGAACTCTGCTACTTCTCCTGCACAATTTTGTCAATACGAGCTGGTTGATTTGCCACACATATCCGCAGCAGGTTTTCCAAGTCACATTGGTGAGACGAGATCTATGTTTACCCTAAATGATCTTGATCTTACTGAAAGTCATTTCACAAACATACGTTGATCCAAAAGACACCAATTTTATATTCACACGACACCAAGTTTTCGAACGTTTTTTCTGGAACTGTATTCCAAAACTCTAAAATTGAATTCGTTTTTCGTTTCTCTCGAAAAATACCTTCCAGTTCTGATTCCTGCTGGAGATCAATAAGTTAATTTTTTAGATTTCTAATCTCAGGAACAAAAATTGACAATTCAGTTATATCTGTTGTCGTTATTGACCAGGGATTTTCAACTAATCGAAATGGGTTTCCAAACTTTCTAAAATCATTAAATCTCGCGCTGAAATCATGGTGTAGTACAGTGAGAAATTCTATGATGGGTTGCAAGTTTATTTCTTCCTCTGAAATTCTTCAATAAGATGTTGGAAAACGTGGGAAACTAGCGAAATCATTATTACTAAGTTCTTCTGTATACATTTTTAATTTTTCTTCTAAAGAAAAAAATGCTCTTGTGAGCTGAGTAATAAGTTTATTTGCATTTTAATTTGGACATCATTCAGTATTCCTGTTATGTCAGCTAGGAAGCCAACTTTTAACCACCATGAAGAAGAGTTTAGTTCAGGGTATTCTTTATCTCGTTTACTTAAAAGAGTTTGTTTCATGGCGAAGATTAAAAAATCGTTCCAAAACTCTTCCTTTACTCAGCCACCTAACCTCACTGTGATAAATAACATCATCATACTGTGAATTAAGCTCTTTGAGAAATTCTATGAATTGCCTATGATGTAGTTCACGTGTTTCTAATGAAATTAACAATGTTAATTACTTACTTCATCACAAATCTGAATGTTTCGTCAAATTTAGCAGCAAGATTTTCTTGATGTAAAATGCAATGGTATGTTAATAAGTGGTCTCTATTTAAATGTTCTTTAACAGAGAAATGAATCCTGTATGACAACCTACCACTGAGGGACAACCGTCAGTGCACACTGATAAAAGTTTGTTTAGGTCAATTTTGTATTTGTCAAAAAAAATATTTAACTGCTTCAAAAAAATCTATTCCCCGTGTCTGACCTGTCATAGGTATTACAGTTAAAAATTCTTCCTTTATAATCCTTATCTTATTACGATATTTAACAAATAAAAGCAACTGAGAGGTGGAACTAATATCTGTGGACGAATCCAAAGCAAGGCTGAAATAGTCACATGTCTACAGACATTTCGTTAACTCTCGTAACACAAGCAGAATCGGTAAAGTTGTAACTTTTGTATGTCACTTTTTATCTGTTTTGCATTTGGGAATTTAGAAAATAATGTGTTACAAACGACTAGAGAAAACACTCCTTAAAAATCTCTGCATCGGCAAACGGTTTCATTTTGCGTGCTAAAATTTCTGCTACTTCATATGATGCTTTTGTTATCAATTTATTTTTCACTTACGGGTATCCAACATCATTTTCCGTTCAGACACTATTGACATTTTTAATGTTTTTAGTTTTTCTGCTCTCAATTTAGAATCTTTAGGATATTTGCACTCAAAATTTGAATGGACCGTTTTATAATGCCTATTAAGATTAAATCGTTTATAACCTTGAACTATGTCTTGACATAATAAACACATCACACTGCCTTAATTTTTAGCAGGTATGAAGAAAAATTCATGCTCCCAAGTATCTTGAAAAACTCTTCCTTCATCTTCGAGTTTTCTCTTTTTCCCTTTCGGAAAAAACACCAGTCATTATTAAACACTGAAATTCACTTCACTTCAACTGATTAGGTAGCACAGAGAATCCAGTAGCTTGCTCTTACAAACTAAATTGTATAATATTTCATTGTGAAAGATTCGGACGACAATGTAGAAGTTTAAACGGTTTTAAAAACAAACGTACACATATTCAAAACCAATAACACTAGCCAGGACATTGCATTGCACTGTTGAACACGTGCGGTACTGTACTGTTCAGAATGACACAGGGATTTCCAAAGTTTTGTAGAATTTCAATAAAGATAATATTATTTTATACTTACTTACTTATTCACTGGCACTAATGAACCCGTAGGTTCATGGCCGCGCGGACATAAGCTCTCCATACATTCCTATCCTGAGCTAATGTTTTCCAATCATTCCCTGTATAATCTACTTCCCTCAAATCATAGTTCATGTTATTCTCCCACCTCATTCTTGGTCTACCAACTGGGCGTTTTCCCTCTGGCCTTCCTAAAAGAAGCTTCCATGCAACTCTTTCATTCCCCTACGTGCAACATGTCCTGCCCATCGCAGTCTACGAGACTTAACTGTTTCTTATTATATCTGGCTTCCTATAAAGACCATGTAGTTCATTGTTATTTAGTCTTCTCCATTCAGCTGTCTGTTCATCTCTCTTTGGTCCAAAAATTTTCCTATGTACTTTATTCTAAAATACTTGTAATCTCCTTTCCTCCCTTAAAGTGAGAGTCCATGTTTCGCACCCATATAACATAACTGGTAGAATAATAGTTTTATATATTTTCAGTTTTAACGTTTTTAGAAAGGAGTTGGGACATCAAGAGTCTCTGCAATGCATAATAGCACGCATTTCCAGAATTGAGCCTATGTTTAATTTCTTTGTGCATCTCATTCCTATTTGTGATTATAGTTCCTAGGTATTTGAATTCAGCCACTTCCTCAAAATTTCCCTCATTTCTCATTAACTGTCCATTTCCATTGTATTATGAATTTCTACATGTTACCATATATTTAGTTTTATTGATATTTACTTCCAGTCCTAATTTGTTAGTGTTACTCAATAGTGTGTGCGTGTTGTCCTTCAGTATCTCCTCGCTATCGGCCAATAAACTACATCATCAGCATAAACTAACAGCTTATTAATACCATTGAGTCGTAAGCCTTCCTTATTCTCTAAAGAGTTAATGGCATGCTCTAGTACAAAATTAAATAGTAGAGGAGGTAGTGCATCTCCTTGCTTCAAACCCATTCTGGATTTCAAAAGTGTCCGAAAACTGTTTTGCCTACACGCACCCTACTCCTTGTGCCATTTAGACACATTCGTATAAGTCTAACTAACTTTTTAGGAATTCCGAACTCCAGCAGGATACTATGTAACTTCTCCCTCTTAATTGAATATTTGCTTTTTTGAAGACAATATATAGTTGATGTACAGTACCATTATATTCCCATTTATTTTCTAACATTTGTCTTATACTAAAAATCTGATCTGTTGTTAGACCTGTTTCTTCTAAATTGCACATTGATGATCTCCTAGAATGTCATTCAATATAGGGAGTAAGTCTGCTTACTAATAATTTTGTAAGAATTTTGTACGAAGGTTGAAAGTAATGAGATGCCCATGTAGTTGTTGCAATCAGTTTTATTTCTTCCTTTCTTATAAATTGGTACGATAATTGATTCCTTTCATTCATTCTGGAAGAGCTTCTTTTTCCCAAATAATACTAAGCAACCAGTGTATCTTGTCCATCAATTTTTCTCCCCCTGATTTTATCAGTTCTGCTGGGATCTCATCTGAACCTGATGCTTTATACATCTTCAATTTCTTAATCGCCATTTCTACCACTAATGCACTTGGTTCTGCGACTAGCATTTCTGCTGTCTGTAAATTATCCTCCTCAATGTCCTGTTCTGTATGTACATTTAATAGCTGATTAAAGTAACTTTTCCATCTATTTAATATACTCCTGGAATCTGCAATCATATCCCCATTTCATTCCGAATTATGTTTGTTCTAGCCTGAAACCCTTTCTTCTCTATACTAATTCCCTGATTAATTCTCTAATGTTCCTATATTTGCGTTCATTTCAAGATCATTAATCTTCTCTCTCAAATATTCCCTCTTTTTACTCTTTAGTAACTGGTGGTTTCCCTTCTAATACTACCCAATTGCCTCTAAATTTACGTCATTTGGCTCGTGTAACCATTTCATTTTGCTAGCTCTCTTTCTTTACAATTTCGGCACATTCATCATAAACCCTTTCTTGTTTTGCCTCGTTGGTAAAAAAACAATGCTTCTTTTTTTGATGCTGACAATTTAATAGTATCTCTTATATCCTCCCATTCTTTATTTATATCAGTTTCTTCTTCGTTTTGCCACATTTTCCCATCTGAAGGATCCAGTACTTCAAAATCTATTAGCAATTTTGATTTGGTATTCTTGCCGCATTTCATCATTATTCAACGTTTTTTAATTCAAATTTTACAAAAATCATCTTTAGAGTTTGTTCCTTCTCATAAGCGCTAGCCGTTGTCTGATTTTCCCTCTGACCAGCTTTGATGATACGAAGTGCAGTCTGTCCCCTCTAAGCTGCTTAAAATCGATGATGCTAAGGTGCCAGCGTTTCTCCACTAATACATGATCTATCTGGTTCCGAGTTTCTCCATTATGGGGACGTCCAGGTGGGTAGTTTATGGAATCTCCTTATGCTGATATGGTGTGCTCTGAACAATGAGACTTCTTCCATGTGGCAAATGTGACTAATCTAACCCCATTGTCGTTACTATGTTCTTTGAATTTAAAATTTAAATGTAATGTATATGAAGGTAAAATTATTCCAATGGCATTAATAAATATATTACCCAGCCGCATGGGAATGAGTACCGCTGGGCTAAACAATCGGCGTGCCTTCAGTTCGTGTTGAGGGGTTTAGAAGTCACAAAGCACATGCAGGCTGTAACACTCTGACTTGGAGTCTAGTTGTTAAAGGTTTCATTCTGCGCACATGACCAAAACATAATTAATCTTTGTACTCTTATGAAATTAATAAGGTTTATTAATTTTGTTTAATCACTTGTTCTAATTATCCTAGGTTACAGCTCCAATTTATGCCTGCTCGAAAAATTTCCCAAATATTTTCCTTTCGAAAACTAATACTTATTGTATTTCGGGCCTTTTCAAGGTCAGGTTTCGCAGGCGTTAAGCCAACACGGATTCGTCCGGTGTATTCTGACTTTAGTATTCCTTGGATCCGTGAAGTGCATGCTACGCTCTGTTGCCTCGTGTGTACCACATTCCATTCAATCATTTCCATGTAAATATAGTAGTGGTAGTAGTTTACTCCCGATTGTGGACATTCTATAACAATCTAATTTAGTTACGCTTATTTCCCTACATATGTCAGCTAGAGGTCAGCACATAACCTCAAAGACACATCTAGTAGGATATTAAGGTATTACCTGGATGGAGGAGGCAGATTATATTTTGCTCAGAGGCACTAGTTTAGGCATGAGGTTCTTTTAACGGACTCACGAATTAAAGTCTCTCGGAGAACTAGTCCCTTGGATTCTTCCATCCTTAAAAATCCCATCGACCTCGGCGGGTTTTTGATCTCGCGACCCTTGGGGAAAGAGGCAAGTAACCTAACTCAAATATGAACCAAGATAATTGAAAGACACACAGAATGTTTATATTAAATATTGTCAGTAGTTAGAAATACCATAAAGCTCTCGGATATAGTATACGTTAGAACGTGTTTCAGGAAAAAATTTCCCCATCCTCACTAACTCTAATTGTCCCGTGGTCTGGCGGTAATTTTATGTACCGGTAGTGTTTATTACAAGAAATAATGTGATGAATTCTGTTCGACATCTCATCCGAGAATACTTAGTAACTAAACACAGGGACACAAGTTACGTTCTAATCTTCGACAATTGTACTTAAACTGTACGGTTTTAAATATCGGTGTATGACGTCACCATCATGTTTTACAGAGTGACAGTAAAATAATAATCTCTGTCAAGGTTTCAATGAATAATAATTATTGAATTAGTGTATTACAGGAGGCAGTTACAAAATGCATGTCTTGCGTTTTAATAACATTTTGGTCACTAATTATACAAAATAAAAGATTACTTACGTAACAACTAACATTTCTGCGTGGTGTAGGATTTCATTTAAAATAAATAACACTTCTTCGTTACGTATGGTTTTGTTCTACATTATTTTGGGACGTAAACACTTGAAAATCTTTAGACATTTCCCTTTGTGAAGCAACTTTAATGTCCATGTG